>RHGK01000001.1:489878-695871 GCA_005281515.1 Taphrina wiesneri
TCAGTCCTCAAAAACAACAATGATACTAATCCATTCGGTAGTGTACAACCTGTCTCTTATACACATCTCAATTGTCCTGTATCTGCAGCGTCGAGACATAAGCGTGATCCGGCTCCCTCGTGTTGCGAATCGAGTTGACTGATCATGTCGACGGGCGGTGGGTACGAGAAGTCGGTCAAGGGCGGCACCAAGTCGAAGCTTGCAGCTCCGAAGTCTAAATATGTGTCGCACTTGTTGCAGGTACGTCCCGCATAGTTGTTGGTTCAGGAGTATTGACCACCATATAGGCCACACGTTCCGGTGACGCAGCGATCGGTGAGGTGTTCCGAGCGCTTCAGTATAGGCTGAAAGAACCGACATGGACTGTGAGTTGCAGTTGTTTTGCTCCGAATGATATGAATACTAATACTTCAGATCGTCTTCAAGTCTCTAATACTTACACATATGCTGATACGAGATGGGTACAAGGACTCAGGTATGTCGCTTATCTTCTGCATCGAAATTTGTCCGACTGATCCTGAAGTGCTCGATTATCTGGCAAATTCACGACAATTCCGAGTCAGTTCATTGTCCAGCACTGGCTGTTCTCCTATGTCCGAGCAAGGCCCGAACATACAAGCATATGGTCAATATCTGACAGCTCGAATCAAGGCATTCGCCAGTGTGAAGACTGATTATGTCAAGACAAAGTCCGACTCAGCTGGTCAAGGACGGTTGCGCAAGTTATCGGTGGATAAAGGCTTGCTTCGGGAGACCGAATCGGTGCAAAAGCTCATAGGGCCATTACTGAAATGCAAATTTTTGGAAACCGACGTCGATAACGATATTATACTGACAGCCTTCCGATTGTTGGTGGCAGATCTGTTGGTGTTGTTTCAGGTCGCAAATGAAGGTGTGATCAATGTGCTGGAGCATTATTTCGAAATGTCAAAACCAGATGCCGAACGAGCTCTAGTGATTTATCAGCACTTCGTGGACCAGACTGATGGAGTCATTGTATTCATGTCATTGGCACGTTCACTCGAGTCAGTGACTAGACTGGAGATTCCCAACCTCCAGCACGCTCCCACTTCACTGGGAAACAGCTTGGAGGAGTATCTTCGCGATCCGGATTTCGAGCAAAATCGCATACAATATCTGGCGCAGAAAACAAACGGTGCGGGAAAAGCCAGTGCAGCTAAAGAACCACCAACGTCCTCTTCGAGCCGTACCAATGCTCCACTCAAGTCAGTCCTCAAAAACAACAATGATACTAATCCATTCGGTAGTGTACAACTACCACAGCAAGTCTCAACAAATGGCAATACAGATCTGCTAGATTTCTTCGGGTCCCTTGAGCAATCTCAACCTCAACAGTCGCAGCAACAATTCTCGCAATTGCCATTTCAACAATCCTACACCGGTCAACCCGTCCAGATACAGCCTCAAATGACCACGAATCCTTACGCACTTCAACAGATGCAAGCTCAACAACAAATGCAAGCTCAACAACAAATGGGTATGCAAAATCCTCAACTCACTGGTGCATACCAGCAAATTCCTCAGCAATCATTGCAATCTACAGCTTTCGCTCCTGTGCAAAACAGCTATCCACAACCCCAAGTGCAAGTTCATCCCCAAGCTCAGTATCCTCCATCTACGGACTCTAGCTACAATAGCTATTCTCAACCTCAGGTTCAGAGTCAACCTACCGGTGCCGGCTTCGGAAGCTACACTCCGCAGCCGACCACCAACACCACCTCACAATTTCAGACGAATTCTTTGCAGCCCCAAGCGACAGGCTCGAATCCCTTTAGGAAATCAATGATGCCAACTGCATCTGATGTAAGCCAATTCGGCGCGATGAGTCCCCAGCGTACTGGCGGTAACCCTTTCTCTCGAGGTCCTCCACCATCGACAGGAACTCCTCTCTTCTCGACTGGAAGCACTGCTACTACACAGGGTGCACAGCAATATCAACCCTACCAACAGCAATCACAAGGTCATGGTCGCATCGCAAGTGAGTCCATGGCATATAGTGCAAGCGCCCAGCAGGTGCCCTTGCAGGTCAACATGACTGGCAACATGATGCCACAGCAGACCGGGACAAGCAACCCGTTCCGCAAAAGCATGATGATCACTGGCGGTGCACAAGCGCAGCAGCGGCAGCCATTCGGTGCTTTCTGAGCGGGATGTGACCGTAAGTGAGTGAGAGGTGCATGTACAGCTTTTAATTTCCATACGACAACATTAGAGTCCACCTAATCTAGATTTCCTAATACCGATAAATCCTTCGTGGGTGGTGCAAGATGCAGCGTAGGAAGAGCGAGGTCGTCCTTGGGATGGAAGATTGGTAATGGAAGGACGATTCGCACGCCGGATCAGACGGATCAATTGATCAGCCGCGACTCGGTTGCGTCGGTTCTGCTTGCATCTCATCGCGGGAGATCGCCGCCTACGTAAACCTGCAAATTATGCGATCTCCAATTCATTCAGTTTTCATTCACCAAAATCCCCCTCTTTTAACAGATGGGACATTATCTGGTTCGTCAACACGTATCTTCCTCTTACCATCCCATGAAGTCGTGACCCTTTCTACTCACTGGCTGGCTGATTAAGATCCGGAGGCGATGGAGCACGTACGCCTCCTGACAAAAGAAATAAAAGACGACCCGACGACAAAATGGCTCGCGGGCTACGCAGTCTCGACAACTCGATCGTTACCAAAGACCGTTCCACGCTGGGTAGTGAATCGAGTGCCATTCATTCGTTGGATCCCGAAATACGACTGGCGATGGTCACTCGGAGATTTCATCTCGGGACTTACGGTCGGCTTGATGCTTGTGCCCCAGAGTATAGCGTACGCGAACGTGGCTGGTCTGCCGGTGCAGTACGGACTCTTCTCGTCGTACGTTGCCCCGATCTTGTATACGTTCATTGGAACGTCCAAGGACCTGACGATCGGTCCTACGGCGGTCGTGTCATTACTGGCGGGAGAAATCATCAAGCAATTGCCGAATGAAGATGCGGCCACGGTGGCGATCGCGACGGCATTCATGGTGGGCATTTTGAGTTTGGCTCTTGGAGTCTTGAAGTTGGGCATCATTCTCGACTTTTTCCCCGGGGGCGTGCTCACTGGATATACGAGCGGGGCAGCACTCACCATTGCTGTGCAACAAGTACCGAAATTGCTTGGTGAGTATAATGTCTCGACGAGAAACAAGACGGGTACCGTCATACATGACATTTTTGCGTCCTTGGGAAGTGCTCACTGGCGGGACATTTTGTTTGCCATCGGTAGCATCATTGCTCTGGTCGGGCTCCAGACCATGGGGAAGAGATATGGTTCGAAAAACAAGATTCTATGGTTCATCAGTGTTGCTCGAAATACCTTTGTCGTCATCATATTCACGGCCATCTCATATGGCATCAACAAGCACAAGACAAAGTCGACTAGTCTGATTAGCATCATTGGAGATGTGCCTGCTGGACTATACAAGCCGGCCGTGCCGGACTTGTCTCTACTGTCAAACCTGGCGGGACGGTCAATCACAGTCTTCCTTGCAGCAGTGTTGGAACATATTGCCATTGGCAAAGCATTCGCGAGAAAAGAAAAGTATCAACTTGACCAAAGTCAGGAGCTCTTCTCGATCGGTGTCGTCAATATCGTCGGGAGCTTCTTTGGGTCTTATTCAGTGACTGGATCATTCTCCAGGACTGCGGTCAACAACGCGTCAGGCTCAAAGTCACCTCTCTCAGGGCTCATGTGTGCTGTCGTAGTCATTGTCTCAGTAGTCGCCGTTACTCCTGCATTCTTCTACATCAGCAATGCAACGCTAGGTGCAGTGATCTTCTTGGCCGTCATACAACTTGTAGCAGGACCACGAGTCTGGTACCAGTTGTGGCGCCTCAGTTTCTGGGACTTTCTTGGTGGCCAGCTAGCGTTCTGGGTGACTCTATTCTATTCCGTCGAGATTGGCATTGCAGTATCGGTAGGCTACTCACTCGTCGTTCTGCTATGGCGTGTGGCAAGGCCCTCTTTACGATTGTTGGCGGAAGTCATGGAGGATCCTCTTACGGGAGACAAATTGGATGGCGTATATGTCGACTCTAGCGACAAGACTTTCCAGACGCGGTCGATACAGCCTCTTCCTGGTGTGCTCATCATTCGTCTGGAAGAGTCATTGACGTTTCCAAACAGTCGTTACATCAAGAACCAGATCATAAAGCAGGTCTTCGCGTATACAAACAGCGGCAATGGTGCACAAGAGAAACGCAATTGGAACTCGAATCAAACGGAACGTGTTGCCATGATTCGGGAGAGGGCTGGAACCTCACACAGGTCCTCGACCTTACCGAAGCTCATGGGCTTGATTCTCGACTTCAGTGCCGTCAACCACCTGGACTCGACAGGGTTACAGACACTGTTCGATCTGAGAGCGGAATTGCAGGACTACTCTGGAACGAAAGAGGCTTTCGAGATGCACTTTGTCTGCGTACACAAGTCTGTGCTGCGCATTCTCGAATTAGCAGACATCGCGGCTCCGATCGACCGTCCTGAGAAGAATTCAGTCTATAAAAAAGGACCAAAGTCTCGTCGCGAGTTGCCACTCGTTCGAGGGGATACCCATCGCAACGACAAGAGGGAGTCTCGCCACAGTCTCAGTAGATCTCGCTCCGACACCCGCAGGGAGAATTCCCATTATGCTTATGAGGAGGGAGACAACTATGCCAGAGCCAATGACCCTGCTCCATTCGAGGCGGACGGTATGGGCCCAATCACTGATCCCGGACAACGTCATGCGAATGGCACACAGGGTCACGCAGCCTTTCTGGACCCGGAGAACGACAAGTTCTTCATTCACTTGAGCATCACGCAAGCCATCGCGGTCTTGAGCCAGAGACTGCATTTGCAAGAACAAAAGAGGTTGGAGGAGAGTGCGTCCGAAGGTAGTGCCACGGCGGATGGCTCGACCTTGAATGGTTCGGGAGCGCAAAGCACTACTAGCGATACAACCAATGGAGGACGAAACAAGCCAGTCGTCGTGGCACCGAGTCCCGGAGGAGGGGAAGAGCCATTGAGTAGAATCACGGGTGACGAAGGACTCCGATTAGAGGAGGATTAAGAGCATTTGGAATCATGTATGCATGTACAATTAGCGGTCGGCACTTGAACATTTCCGCGGGGGGGGGNGGGGGGGGGGGGGAATAAATCGGCTCCACAAATAAAAAGTCATGTATAGAATATTAAATCATCCTACAATCGTGCCAATCACAAGTAGGCGACCACCGGAGCAATGTCATTCAATGATGACTTGTTTGACGTCCTAAACGACCTCAGAAGTAGCAATGTAGTACCGGTCGCATCACCGGCCGATTGCTCGAAACGCGCCTCAGTCGCCATCATCATTGCGTTTTTCCCAGTGAATGCGACCCCGTCGTCACAGGCGACGACACTGACTGACTTTTCCGAGCTCGGGAGACACGTCCGTCGTGACCCCGGACTAGTGCCTCACATCCTCTTCATCCGCCGAGCCACTCGCCAGGGCGACAGGTGGTCGTCACACATTGCCTTACCGGGTGGAAAGAAGGAAATTGACGAGACGGACTTTGATGCGGCAGTCAGGGAATCAATGGAAGAAGTATCACTCGACTTGGCCGCGTCCGCCATACCTTGCGGCAGTCTGCGGTCGCGCGTGGTGACTTGTCGATTAGGCACGCAGACACTCCTCGTCCTCTCGCCGTACGTCTTTCTCTGGACAAGCGTCGGCGCGGTGCCCGTGACCCGTGGACAAGAGAGTGAGGTGAGTGCCTGTCATTGGGTCCCGCTCCAGTCCCTCCTGAGCCGCGAGAATGTCACCGTAGAATCGGTCGACGTGAGTCATCGCCTTGGCATGCCGCGATTCATGAGTCGCGGTATCGGCGTGATGACGTTTACGGGCATCACATTACGTCCCTCGATATCAATCTACTCGCCTCCCCTCGCCGCCTCCGACAACCACGACAATGGGATTGTACAGAGGACGGGGGAGAGTCGGCGGAGAGTGTTGTGGGGACTCACTCATGCCGTCCTGCTCGACTTTTTGACACCCTTTCCGCGCTCAAACCTCCGTCGCGACTGGTCCTTTCCCACCTTTTCCGCACCGGACGTCAAGGTTATCCTATGGCTTCTCAATACGCCGAATAGATTGGCTGTGCGGCGGTATACTGGTCCCGATTACGTCGGCAACGCACTCGTCAACTTTTATAAAGTCATTAGACCGACTTTTGCAATCACGTTTGGTGTCCGTCTCCTGACACTACTGTTTGCCCTCCGATATCTGCATCGACGATTGCGAGGTACATAGTGGTGGTGGTGAATGTGTACATTGACATTATAGATACAAGAGTAATAGTAATACTTTACATTGGAGGAGCGAGCTAGTCGGAGTAAATCAAAATCTTGCCTCCTGGATTCCATTTTTCCACTACTCTTTGCCCGGATTCGCTCAGCTGCGTAAAGGCAACCTCTGACTTTTCCAATCTACATCCATTCACAAAGGTGCGGATGGCGTGGTCGAGTAACTTGATGACGGTCCCCCGTCCACGAATGTTTCTCGACGTCCACATGCGGTTGACTCCAATGGCAGCCTTGACTTGTTGCATACACAAGTCACCATTTTCAAGCAATACTTGTGCTTGGCGAATGGGATGCACCACGATGAAACTTTGAATCCTGTTTTGATGTACATCAATGTATGCCGAGAACTGGTTCGTCAACGGTGACAGGGAAGCAGAGAGTTCCAAGTCTACCAACTCGCAGCACTTTTGAATCATGTTGCGTTCACTCTGTTTCGTGCATGTCAGGCGGTGAATGCCAGAGGAGAGATGTAGTGTCGAGGAAAGCGAGAGGCCGAGGAGGTGAGAAGAGTGGAAGGACGTGTGTAGCGCTACGTCAGGGGGCGATGTTCGAGTATACGACATGCCGCAATCTTTACAAGTGACGTGTGCAGGCAGTAAATTGAGGTGCATCTGTACCAATTCCTTGCCTTTCGACTTGCTTGCCGTCGTCGTCTGCTTTGGTCTACTCTTTGGTGGTTTGGTCATGACATTACTGGATCGCTGCAGGAGCGCCGTGATGGATCGGCAGCTAGAGTCGTTCTTGACCTTTTTCTTGATTGGTGTCTCTGGCATCGGGTACAGCGGTGGACTCTGTGGACGACTGAGACCTCGCATGGAAGGAGAACCAGGAGGTGAAGAACTAGCTGGTGGTGTCGCAAGCCCAATATCGTTGTCTACAATCGCCTGATGTCTTCGAGAGTAGGTCCGCTTGATGCCTCTTGCAACAGGCAAGACTTCGAAAGCGTCAAACAAGTCATCGGGTGCAGACATTCTGCCACGAACCCACCACTCTTGGATGCTTGTTTATAGAGACTGCATATGATTGAGCAGGAAGAAGAAGGAGGGAGTGCCAGGTATGACGGAGTATAGAGGAAGGGAGTTTGGTTGGTTGAGTGGAGCAGGAACGTTGGAAAGTGAATGAACGACGCGTGATTTTAATCTTCACGCGTCGTGCATCATCAACAACGTCAAAACACTCGACAACCACTCTGCATGCACTTTTCCTTACGACGAATTGTACCGTCAACACTTGTTCTTACCAACCAATTGCCTGTAAACTGGAATGTATCGCTCACATCCTGAAATCATGCCATAAATGTTCTGTACGTGCTCAAAAGAGACTGAACGAACGCAGCAGCCACGAAAAAGAGGAAATTTCGCACTAAAGATTCACTTCGTTGTGGAGCCGACTGAAAAGTCCATCGACAAACAACTATTCATCGTATCGTTCACTTGTCCTCGATTCACATATTCTTGTCCTACAAGATTCATAGAAGCTTCATAACATTGACATAATCACCAAAGATCTCATGGACGAGGAAGCACCCGAAGATCGCGCGGAAGCAGACACCACGATTTCACACACGGGAATCAACACATCGGCCTCGAATGACGCACTAGATGCCATCATCCTCTCGAAACACCACTACTCCGACCTCGGACCACAGGGCTCATGGACCGTATCCTCCGCCAAACCCGGCTTCGACATTGCCTTGGTACAAGACGCCTCCCTCGACACGTACTGGCAATCAGACGGCCCTCAACCGCACCACATCAACATCCACTTTCCGCGCCTAGTGACGTTCCAGTACCTGTCTCTCTACCTCAACTTTGCCCTGGACGAGAGTTACACGCCGAGCAGCATCAGGGTGATGAGCGGAATGGGGTACCATACCCTCCTCGAAGTCCAGACGCTCGAGTTTAGTGAGCCCAGTGGGTGGCATCATGTCGATTTGACGCAGCAGTTGGGTGACGGACCGCCCGATGCCATGTTTCCCACTCGATTGATTCAGTTGCAAGTGCTTGCCAATCATCAGAATGGTAAGGATACGCATGTCAGGGCTATCAAGCTGCATTCGCCCGTTGCCCGGTCAGTCGTCGTCGAGGATGATGTTGCCTTTGACACGGCGTTATTTGGTGATGACAATCTCATTCGCTGATGCGGGACTGCAGCTGCTTTACACATTTACGCAATCATGATTCACAAAAAACCCTACAGACACAATGGCGACATTCGTTGCGACAGGTTGATTCGGGCATTACCAGATCATTAATTGTCCTACATGACTATATCGCCATTACGCCAGCGCCAACAGACTATTTACAGGCTATGCTATTGAATACATTATATGCAATGCAAGGTGCTTCTACTCTGGTAGCGTTTCATAAATTCAGGCCGCCGAATACTCTCGCTTCAACTTTTCAATCGCACTCTTGAGCGTGGCTGTATGACGTGCCTCTGCAGGCTCGCCATTCGCGGATTCAGAGTCGAATTCACTATCCGTTTTGTCAAAGTATGATGGCAGGTGAGTGGACGAGCCGTCCCTGGAATTCAGCTTGCTTCCCTTTCTCGATGGTCGCGGAGACGTCGTGTCCCAAGCATACCCAGACTGTTCGAATCTCGGAGTGTTGCCAGAGACCGGACGAGTCGGTGCTACATCGCTGGGCTCTAGTTCAATACTCGTGTTTGACACGATCGAGGAACTTCGACGTCGACGATGATGGAAGCCACGATTGATGTTGAAGTTACTGATGGATTCCGAAGACTTGAGGAATCTCGTGGGGCGACTTTGCTGTATCAGTGTCAGACGCAACTCGTGTAGCGTGCTGTCAAGGGTCACTTCGATTTGCAAGTGATTTCTGATGAGGCTCATCCTTTTCCAGGTAGCCCTTTCGCCCTTTTGTGAAGCATCAAGCATAAATTCTGGTGTCGGATTGGTTAGCAGCTTGTACAAGCCAGTGAGTAGAGGTGTATGGGGAAGAATAGTAATATCGCCAATGTATCGTTGCTTCAATATGCCAGAAAGCCTTTGCGTAAGGTTTGGAGCGATGCCCAGAGCTGTCAAAACTTCACTTACGTGCAAGACTTCGTTCATGAGCATCGTCGGCAGCATACCGGCCGAGTGTGCTAGCTCGTGCGACTTCTCGGGTAGAAAGACAGTGACATGTGGATTGACCTGAGACACGATGAAATGATTCACGTTGAAGAGCTCGCTGAGGCGTACGGTTGGAAGGTCACCATCAATCGATCCATCAATACACTTGCTACTTCCAGCTTCCCACTTGACTGGTTCGCCCGTCTTGGAGTCCTTCGCCAGGAGTGGGGCACCCGCAAAGATGCCGGGGATGCTGCAGGACGCGGCCACAGCGGACCAAATGATGACGTTGGGCGCCGTGATGTAATTCAGTAGTCTGGGCATTTCATAGATTGAGGAAGACGATACTGTAATGTTGAGGATTCGCCGAGTCTTGTTGAACGCTTCGCTAAAAGTCATGTTGCCCATCCACTCTTCCATCACCCGACTCAGATAGTGAATGTCCATAAACACACCATGTTTCAGGAAGCGAGCAAGTCGTGTCAAGGCGGATTCTGGAGCGGCTGTGAGTTCAAAGACCTGAAGATTGCCATATGGAAACTCCTCCACCAAAGCAGCCATCTCTTCGTTTTTCCTGGTGCAAATGATGGCAGCTACGATAGCCCCGGCAGATGATCCATTGATGATTCTCGGCAACAAGTCGGCCTCAAAGAGGGTCTTGACGACGCCTATGTGCATCATGCCAAGAGTGCCTCCGCCCGACAGCAGTAGAGCGGTCCTCCCGAAAGATTGTCTCGTTTTGAGCAATAGGTTCAGCACTTCTTGGGTGTCACTCTCCGAAAGTGTCTTTGTATAGTCTAGAAGAAATTGAAACGCCTTGACGACCTCCGCAATGTACTCCTCTATCAAGTATTTTGTGCCGATATGTGTGCTCGAGTACAGATTGGGATTCCCCATGTTTGCAAGATTCCGGCTGAGTGTTGTGCGAAGCATGAATTGAACCTGGGCAAAGTCGTTGCCCAACCTCGCTTCTCGCAGCTGTCCCATGCGAGCGGAAAGTAGAGCACTATCATAGTCTACGGAAAGTGGTTCAGCCTTGAATTTGTTGCGATCTTCCAAAAAGTCGAGAAGCAATGCAGCGCTCTGATACTCTTGGTATGTGGTGGCAGTCTCAAGTGCCTGACGAGCAGAGTTGATGGCATTACCATTTTGATACCACTCTTTCAGGATCGAGGTCAATCCCATCAGATTTATGTGCCGCTGTGCAGCAGTGTCAACAAGAGAGTGTGGAGCGTTTCGAGCAAAGTGTATTTGTTGAAGGAAAAGAGAAGGTGGCCAGATTGCGCTCTGGTAGCAGGTAGTATGGCCACGCTCGCCTCGTCGGAATCTATGCCCGCTGGTCTATTTCCTTGCGCAAAAGATAAGGGGGAGATGACGAGGGTGAAAGAGCGAGGTTGATAGTGAGTGAGTGAGTGAGTGAGGGAGTGAAAAGTCGCCCATCAGACTGATCAGACTGAATCACGAGAGATCAATTCATCGACAGATCCGGTCGGTTGATCATGAGCAATTCCCGGGTGATTGACTGATTGATTGATCATTTCAATTCATTTCTGTGATCACAACTTTCGCTGCAGACTTCATGACGTCATCCACTGAGTGTCTCGATCAGTCCCATCACTGATCAGCCCCATCACTGATCACTCACCCAGTCCATCCAGTCCATCAGTAGCGCTACTTGGGATACAAGTTAACGTTTCCAGGCTTACATTCCTTCATTACTTACTTTAAGTCTATCACTGATGGGACTTTGTGCTGTGCTACGAGCTTCTCACTCGGCATCGTTCAGTAGTCCATGGCCCATGACTATCGCTGGCGCTCGTCATCTTCACCTTCGCTCAAGATGGTGAGAAATTAAACACTAAACACCATCTTATGCCCTCAGATGCACATACATATGCTATAGTGAAACGAAAGACCCTATAGAATATCTCGTGACAAACGTCCTTGATGTCTCGACCCTTGAGCTCAAACGATGGTTTATATACGCCATCGTTTATTGATCGTATGTGCACTCGACTCCAACGTTAAGCATGCTCATTTTGCTGTGTCGGTCTTACGATCACCAGGAGGTACCTACTTGTATCTGATCAAAGTGGTTTGGCACAAACAGCATGCTCACTCGTTCCTAGCGCGATCGCTGATCCCAGTGATCTTGTGGAATCGACTGATGTGTACCATGTCCTTCCACCATAAAGCAACACTTGCCATTTTCATGTTTGCCGTGATGTCAATGTCTGTACCCTGTTCATTTGGAATTGAGTTTGGCTCTGGTTCATAAAACAATATGACCTCGGTATTGATCCACGTTGGATTCTTGAACCCCTGAGTTGGAGAGATTTGACCTTTGCCACTGAAGGCATATGCTCCTGACCACTCTCGTTCTGTACATCGCCTCACTGGCATCGTCAGATCGTCGATTTTCCATGTCAGCTCTCCTCGCGGGACGTTGGGATCTCCCTCAACCTTGACTGCGTGCAATGAAGTTGGAGTCGGGTAGTACAAATAGATCAATTCGGGACCATGAGCACTGTAGTCGCCCATGAATAGGCCAGAGTGACCGACAAATCCCGCAGGCTCCGGAGCTATGGCAGGAAGCCTATAGTATAGCTCGACGTGTCTAGGAATGCCTTTTAACATTGCTCTGATAGGTATCAATGAGCGCCCTAGGACCGGTCTCGAGATAGTGATCAGATTGTCTGAGAACTCATCGAAGCCATTACCTAAGCGAGACAGTGCTTGCGCTCGATCAACGATGATTCTGTCGGTGGCGGGAACACTGCGTGTAGGCCAGATGTTGTCGTGGGACAAGATGTCGATAGTTGCTTTGTCTGTAATGGCGACTGAACGACCTAGTTGTGCTGCAAATGCTTCCTGCACAACTCCAGGGCCGCAACGGAAAAGTGGCTCTTGCCACGCCTGAAGTAAAGGCTCAAAGTCCCTCCAGATGACATCGTTATCTAAGGAGAAGTATTTCGCGTTTGTGAATATTGCTGAACCATGCAGCCTGCGACCCTCAATGAAACCTGACTTGTGGTTGTAGAAAATCTCGATGACAGAACCAGTCCATTGGGAATTGCCTGCAAAGGTACCTAGCATCCAAGCATGATCCTTGAAAACCTTCACATACAGCTCATGATAGCTTTGATAGGGTGATGGAGACTTCAATACCGGCTCAAAAGTCGCATCAATAGTTTCGAAAGCATCCTCATTCGGATTCGTGGTATACTGTACGCGACTGTGATGAAAACTGCTTTTGTGATTACGCCCTTGATCCAGGACGATCCGGCGCCATATCAAATCGTCCTGCAAGATGTCATTGAAGCTCGAATGCACAAGACAAAGAGACGGTAAATGGCTTGGCGGAAGGTAAAAGAAGATATGTCTCAGGAGTTCTGCTGGTAAACCGAGCAACGACATCTACAACGTCGATACAATCCTACAGCCAGTGCCAGACTGGAGCGCGAGTCCTGTATGTCGTTGTCAAGTCTGCTTCAATCTTTGCTTATGTGCTCAGGCTATAAGTCAGATTCAGTGCATGTAGGAACTTGACGACTACGTACGTGAATAAGTTTGGACTCAGGTGGCACATGGCAAAGATGTGGGATGTGGGGTAAGTGACCGCCGACGAACCCAACTGCAGCTGCAGAAGCGATACGGACACACATGACGTTCCTACATGTGCAGCGAACTATTGGTAGTTGGACCCATCAGCAACTAAATGGCAGATGCGCAGCTCGTTTGACGTCGTCCCTCTTGGGGTATCCTGTTTGCATGATTCGCAATCGAGGCTGATTGGCCGCGGTCTGCAAGGAGGCTCTGCTTGTCTCACGATATGGATACTCTGCCCTTCTGTAACTTATTTGAGGATTGCTAGATTCATACATCATTGAGCGTGAGAGACATTCTGGGCAGTATCAGTAGCTATGTACATGTATTAGTCCCGGTCTATCTTGCCTTTCCCGTGCACTCATGTGGCACAAACCTTATTTCTGTGGGCGCATCCAGATAGCCGATCTGTTCCTCCACGGTCCATGCTCTTCTCAATTTCTACAAATGTATACTGCAACATAGCTGATGCGTAGACCGTGCAGTAGGTAATTCATTGACCTTGTACTAGTCTCTGATTCGAATATGGATATGAGCAACGATGAAATATGATCTTGCTTGTAGACACGCATCAGTATATTCATGTCGCAGGCCTCGATATCCTCCTTCTTCAAACGAAAGAATGACGGCCCTGAAGCAGTACAAGCCAAGCGTGTCCGTACTCATGTACAGCCGGAAAGGATAAAGACCCCTCCAGCTGTCAATCTATCAGAGAGGACGAAACACTGGCATCGTGACGACAGGACTCCTTTACCAGCAAATTCACCTGCCAAGCAAGCTACACACGACAAGTTTATCGAGAAGCTAGGAGATTATACGCACCGACAACAGGAGCGACGTGGAGATCAGGAGGTAGAGGATGCCGAGGCCGCCGCTGGAGATGATGACGAAGAAGAAGCTACCGAGGAGGCACAAGCGACTTACACAGACTTGGCAGACAGATTCAGCCTTACATCAGGCTCAACTGCAATCCATGCTAAAAAGAAGAGTAAAACGAATGGAACAAAACTTACACCTCTCGAGATACAGGTACAAGCTATTCAAGGAGAGAATCCTACAACTATGCTCCTTGTAGAGGTGGGCTACAAGTACAGATTCTTTGGTCCCGATGCTAGAACGGCGTCACAGATTCTCGGTATTGCATATTTCAAATCACATTCGTTCTTGTCAGCTTCAATTCCAGTCCACCGGCTCGAATTTCATGTCAATAGACTAGTGGCAGCAGGAATGAAGGTTGGTGTCGTGCGTCAAATCGAGACGGCAGCACTGAAGGCAGTCGGAGACAATCGAAACAAGACTTTCGAGCGGAAGCTTTGTGAGGTTTATTCGAAAGGTACATATCTCGGGGACAATAAAAATGATGTCGTTGGTGGCTGGATCTTAGCTGTGGTCGAAGGCGAGAGCAACAATCAAGACCAAAGCATAGAACCCGAAGAACTCGACATTCCAAGCTCGCAGGGATTTCATGCCTCAGCATCTCAAGAACATCGAGCACGTTTTGATAATGCGCTCAAAAAGACCAAGATTGGGGTAGTTGCAGTCAGAGCAGAAAGTGGCGATGTCGTGTACGACGTCTTTGACGATGGACCGCTTCGAGCTGAATTGGAGAAACGGCTCTTACTTCTAGATGTGATAGAGGTCATCCAGATTGGTAAATTGACATCATCAACAAAGAAGATCGTCCATGCACCTAACAGACGAGTCGAAGAAGTCATCAGGACCGCACAAGATGAGGCTGTAGCCAAAGTCCGAGCATTCTACACCTCGAGATATCCCGTCAAGGACGCTGCTCCGGTATTGGACAAGATTCTAAGATTACCAGACATTGTCCTGATTTGTCTGATTTCACAGATCAATTACCTCGAGGAATTTAAGCTGGAATCAATCTTCACACTAACCAACTTCTTCTCGACCTTTGAAGACAAGTTGTGCATGCAATTGCCGGCCACAACTTTAGCTGCGCTCGAGATTTTCCAGAATACTACAGATGGCACGGAGCACGGTTCCTTGTTCTGGCTATTAAACAACACAAGAACGTTACCCGGTAGACGGCTTCTTCGAAAATGGATCGCTCGACCACTAGTGTCACTCACCGACTTACAAGCTCGTCAAAATGCGATCCAGGAGATCGTAGAGGCACGAGACTCTTCTTTTGGACAAATTGACAAGGTCAGGACCATGCTTCGGAAGCTACCGGATCTCGAAAAGGGGCTTTCCAAAATATTCTACAAAAAGTGCTCGAGGCCAGAGGTGTTGCAGACACTGCAAGCGTTCAGTCGTGTCTCGCGCACTTTCGACAAGCGTGAACCTTTCGCCTTTGAAAACCTACGGCTGAGGGACGCACTATCGTCATTATCTACGATTACCGAAATCGTGGATGGATTCCTTGCAGAATTCAACCACGTCGAGGCAGCCAAGGACGACAAATACAGTATGCACGAATCTCATGTTTTTCTTGTTCGAGACTGACCCGCGTAGACATGTTTAAGGAGTCAGACACACTTGACTCGATCAGTGATCACAAGATGGGCATTCTCATCATTGAATCAGACTTGCGAGACCACTTGAAGGAAATCTGCAAACAGCTCAAACGAAAGTCGATTGACTATGTCACCGTGGCAGGCATCGAGTTCCTCATTGAACTGAAGAATGATGCGACAAAACTCGTGCCTCGCGAATGGGTGCGTCCGACCTCTGCCGTCTAGTGGACATGTGTACTGACAGTGGCAATAGATTAAAGTATCAGGCACTAAATTCGTCTCTCGGTTCCATACACCGACAATTATAAAACTCATTGCGGAACGTGATCAGAGGAAGGAACTGTTGGCAATCGAATGTGATGCCGCATATCTCGACTTTCTAACACGAATAACGACACACTACGAAACACTCAGGTGGATCGTGTCCTGCGTCGCAGAACTAGATTGTCTCTTGAGTTTGGCACTCCTCAGCAGTTCTTCGACGTACGTCAAACCAACTATTCTTCCTGCCGTCAAAGCACCACGGACCACGATCGACTTGGTGGATTTCAGGCACCCCATCATCGAGACGATATTGATGGACGGGTACATTCCCAACTCGTGTCACTTGTCCACCGACGGCTTGAGGACGCTGATCGTGTCTGGTCCCAACATGGGCGGCAAGTCTAGCTTCATCAAGGCCATCGCACTCGTGACTATAATGGCACAGATAGGATGCTACGTGCCATGCGCCGAAGCACGATTGAGTGTTCTCGACGGTGTCTACGTGCGCATGGGCGCTTCCGATAACATCTTGACGAGGGAATCGACCTTTATGGTTGAATTACATGAAACGTCAGACATCATGGCCACAGCGACGGAGCGGAGTCTGGTGATTCTCGATGAACTTGGCCGTGGAACTTCTACATTCGATGGTCTAGCTATTGCTTCTTCCGTGCTTCACCATTTCCTGCACGACATCAAGTGCCTGATGGTATTCGTGACTCACTATCCGTCTATTGGAGACTTTGGTGCCCAAGATCACTGTGAAGCAACACACATGTCGTATCTCGCACAAGACGGTGGAGTCACGTTCCTGTACAAACTTGTAGCAGGTATGGCTACTCGCAGCTATGGTCTGAACGTAGCTCGACTCGCAGGATTGCAAGATTCTATCATCGGTCGTGCGGATGAGGAAGCCAAGGCTTTCGAGGATCAAATGAAAGCCAGAGAACGTGCCGCTGTCGTGAACAAGTTTCATGAAGTTCTAGACGCTGAAGAAGCAGAAGATCAAGATGCTCAGGTCGAGGCTTTGATTGAGCGAGTCGTCAAATGAAGTATCGGCACCGACTACCAGAAATCGTCCTCTGCGGCACCATCCTTTTTGGCACCTTGCACAGCTTGTGCGCGATACATTTCCGCGACTTGTTCCGCGCTAGTACCATCTTCGATCCCCTTATCGTCGCGAATCCGCACGAATCTCGGGAAACGCAACGAAATGCCTTTTCCAGAATCAATCAGTCCGACTCCTGCCTTGTACAATGGAGATAGTGTGAGATCAGCGGTCAAGACTTCAAAGAGCATGGTCGGATTGAACCATACATCGGGCTGAGCACCAGATGTATGGTGCACATAGCTCTTCGGAGTAGGCACAACCGTTGGCGATAGTTTGGCATAAAGGGTAGCCAGGTCCTCGTCACTGAAGCCCGTGCCAATCTTGCAAATGGACTGAATGTCCTCTTCGCCATCTTTACTGAGGCAGCCAAGAAGGAAAGCTCCATAAGAGCCTAACCTTTTCCCTTTTCCAATGTATGCCCCGATAACGACCAAGTCCAGACTATCACCGATGCCGGACAAGTAATCCTTTTTGATCTTGAGCCAATTCCTCGATCTCTTTGATGGCTCATATGCAGACTCTGGACCGTCTAGCAATTTGACCATAAGTCCTTCGCAAGAGTCAGCTATACTTTGGTCAAGGAATGTCTGTATCTCCTCGGTCGTCTCGCCATCCATAGCCTTTGCAAAGATGAACTCACCTTCAACCTCTTTGAACGCTGTTCGAAGCAACTCTCGCCGCTCCTTCAAGGACTTGTGCAACAGAGATTCGCCGTTTAGATATAAAATATCGAACGCGAAATAACAAATTTTGATTTTGATGTCCTCTTCCTTGACGTCCTTGCGCTTCCTGGTGGCAAGAATCTGGAATGGTAGAATCTTTTTCTCCTCTAACGACCAAGCAACGACCTCACCATCCAGTACGAAACTCTTGGTAGTCTCCTTGAGAAAGTGTGGAATTGAAGCGACGATATCTGGATACTTTGCAGACATGTCTTCGCTGTTTCTCGAATAGATCTTTGTCTTTCCTATTTTTTCCGAAGCGCTTGCATTGGCAGGTATTGGCAGCAAATGAATCTGTCCTCGTTCACCGTCATACTTGTACTCACAAGTGAATTTAACGCTCTCGAAACGATCCAAGACCTCGCCAATGGATTTCGTTGGTTTCGCCAACATAGGCTTGAGTGGCACTCCGGGTGTAAGTTTGCAGATCTCCTCCAGGCCGTCGAGTCCATTTTCCAGTAATTTCGGAATGACAAGATCGTAGTTCGGTAGTTCACTGAAGACTTGCTTGAGCGTGGCATCTCCCTCGGTAATGGCATCCGTGGATGGAGCCTTGGGATATGATTTGGCATTCAAAATGGCTGCACTTAGTGCCGTTAAAACCGTCTTCTCTGCAAGTCCGATTCTAAGCTTGCCTTCCAAGGACCTAATGATGTATTTCGCCTCATCTCCTTGACAAGAACTAAGCAATCGCTTGATTATGCCGACCTTTTTGGCTTGACTGGAATTACCAGTTGTAGTTGCAATATCCTTTAGGCCCTTAAATACAGAGGATATAGTGAGTGGCTTTGGTTTGAACATGGTTGGCTGAGTGCCCTTAGACCTAGCAGCGACGAGACCGAGATCACCAGTCTCATGATACTCGGTCTTGATCTGAGCTGCTGCACGGCCCGTAGATTCAGCAATCGCCTTGATCAGCAAAGACTCCCCGATCCCAAGCTCGATACCTTCATAATCGGGTGCGATCCTTGTGATGGAGAGATAAATTGTTTGTAAGAGTTCTTCTGGCGAGTGACGAACTAGATCAGTCAAGAACTTTGTTAGATATGCAGTGATCTCGAGTCTCTTTGTCGTCGCTTCTATCTTGACAAAGGTCTTTACAAGGTCCTGATACAAGACTGGCTGCCCACCTTGTGAGGAGTGCTTGGCCTCGTTCCCGTTCTCTCGCTTTGCTGCGTCCTCTTTAAAAATCCCGCCAGATATGACGCTTTGTAACGACTTTGCTTCCTTGCTGCTCAGGATCGGAGATGAGCTCCTGAGATCAATGTCCTCGCTGTCTTCCAGTTTGAGTCTCTTCTTGACAGGTTGTTCATTGTCCGACTCATTCTCGCTGCCTTTCGAGCGTTGTTTCGCATCGCTATTTGTGTCATCGTCTATTATGGGCTCTTTGGGTTCCGACTTTGCATCGAAGAATTTGCCCAGGGTTCCTTGTTTCTTGCGGATGCCTGTTTTCGGTGCAACCATCGAAAGTCGAGCCACACCTTGTTGCACAACTCTGAGCAATAATCGCCTCGACGTCCTGTCTGTTCAGCGCGACGCTGGGCAGTTTATCTTGTACAATGCAGGGATGGGCGAAATCAGGAGACCAGCAAAGGGATCTGTGGAACAATAAATGCAGACCTTGGAACACGAATTTGACAAATACGCGTAGCAAGGTTTAGGAGCGCGCCGCATTAATTTTACAGGAAGTGCGCCTGGAATGATATCATTCCCCACAAAGCTAGACAATGGACTTCATCAAATGTGTAGATCATATCAATTACTAATGCCTGCCATATTTACAAGGGACCAGTGCCGATGTACAATACTTGCTGCTGCACATAGACAAGTGGAGCATATTTACCTTTTCGACTATGTCTCAATATCGTGCATTTCTCGTGCCGAAACTTGCAACCTTTTTGTGACCTCTAGCGGGACCATCCTCCATTCGAGAATTGCTCAAACGACCAGTGCCATGGGTTGCAGAGTCCTCGTCTTCATCAGACTCGATATCGCTGAGCCCGAGACTGTCCTCTTCGTTGAAGCTCCGTATAAGATTAGCATCCGGTCGATCAGCCTGAGAACTACGACGAAGTTGCAAAGATCGTCTGGTCTGTAGTGATGCGATACCATTGTCCATGGGAATGCCGTCAAGACCTTTGTTTCCAGGTCCACTACGACCGTTCGGGTCCATTCGACTGACATTGAGTAGATACACACCGCTAAAGATTACCAGGAAGCCTGCAAGCAGTGAGATCGTGTTCACGGCATTACTTGTGTTGAAACCTCGGAAGAGTATGAAGGATGCTAGAAGCGTTGCTGTCGTGAATGTAACGTAGTACAATGGATTGACCAATGATGTATCGAATTGATCGAGAGCTTTGTTGAAATAGTTCATCTGTGTCAGGATACAGACCACTACCACGATTGCAAACACATAAGTGCTTGGATGTGTCAGCTGGTTATTTCCAGCAAGTGTTAGCTTCAATGCAATTCCGAAGCCTTTGATGCTCATGACTGACACTGAGCCGACTGTGCTGCAGATTGAAATGTAAACAAGCGGATTCTTCTTCCCGTATCGAGGCGCGACCTTGTAGATCATCGCCAATGCGAAGATCGTAACAAAGAAACAATACAAGAGGAAGCCAGGTTGTATAGCATAGTTCAGGATCTCATCCACTGTCTGCACATCCTTGTCAGCTGGTGCATGTAGTACAATAATGACAGAGCCCAGTAAGCACAACGCACAACCGAGCTTTCCCAACACTCCTAATTGCTCCTTTAGGAAGATAGATGCCAGAACTGCACCGATCAGGACAGACAGGGCACCCAAAGGCGTCACCAATATGGCAGGGGCGAAAGTGTACGCGGCAAAGTTTGCAACTTCACCAACTATCATGGTCACCATTCCTGCCCACCATATAGGATTTTTCAGGTAATTGAAGTTGTCCTCTGCAGCATCGAATCCCGATCTGCGTTGAGAATCTATCAAACCTTTCTTTGTGATGATGAAGGAAGTACCGATCGCCAACGAGGAAGATATAGCGAGTCCTAGACCTATGTACTTGGAATCAATGTTCGATGGCAAATTCGCTACCTCATCTGCCATGACTGTTGTCAACCAGTGAAAGCGAACTTATCGATTGACTGTACGAAGATGACTGATCCCAGGTCGATATAAGTCAGTCCAAAGATACCTTGAATACTTCGTAGTAGACCTTGTTGCGTGACTTGAGCAGCGAGTCTAGTTGTGGGGCGCAGGACCTGCTGAACCGAGTTGCAGAACGAATGTCGTGTGTGGGAGGCGTCGATAAGTTCTTTTCCAGCTCGAAGATCGCTTTTTCACGCGATCCTACAGGTAAACCAATTGATTCGAGTGTGCTCTTGGAAGTGTCTCGAGTCCAGCGCGTACATGATGATTATACCTGCATCAGAAACCTTGGAAGGGATGTCAGTCGGCTGGTGAGAGGGTGAATGGGCGCATGCGCAGCCTTTCCAAGCCCTGGTCTGAGGTGCGTACGGTACCTACGGTGAACAGGACGACGCGGGAAGGGGCTGATGAATCGGTCGATGGATGGGGAAGACTCCAAGGGCTTTGTGTGAGGGAATAAATCTCTTGGCGCAAGGGGATTTTGATCTTTGATCCTTTCCAAGATTCCCATCCTGGACATTGCTCCCGTCCGTCTTTGAATGATCAATGCAAGCAAACTCGGAGCTCCAACACAGTTACTGACCGTAGCTCCTGGCAGGGCAATCGACTCATCAGTACATGACTTATCGAATCAGTACTTTACTCAAAATGGCTCACGGGCTCGAGGATCTTCTTGTCAATTGCACTGAGGCTGATCATGAGTGTATGAGGCCTGCAGTCATCATTCAATGTTGCGTTGCATCAGCAGGGCAGAAATATAATCTAGGCAATTCACACAGTCATAACATAGTCTTTGAAGCCACCGATCGCGAATGACCACTGTAAATGCTGGATGGAAAATAAAAGCTTTGTCCAATCGGCAAGGACCAACACTCTTGACGGCTTGTAAACACGAGAAGGACGTGCGTGATATGTCACTCTGCAACTTGTACTTTGCCAGGAAATACATTTAGCACAGCTCTTGTGTAGCTGCTGAGAAATGATAGCGGCAGCCGCAGCAGTTACTGCAGCTGCATTCGAATGCGCATAAGAATGTCCTCAGTAAAAATCGTTGAATCTTCTGTGTGTGCTCGCATCTGATTGGCGCGAATCGTGGGATCATTTTCTGATAAAAATGATCACGTGTGCCTCTATCAGCTGTAGATTAGCATCCTAGTGTTCTGATTGGAGGCAGGGATGGAATTGGCTAGGAGAAGAGCATCAGAGCAAGCAGCAGACGCTGAACTGCCGCCAGTTGCATCAATCCCAATGAAGCCCACCCCAACTCACGCTCACGCTGCCAGTCGTTCCTGTCCCTCCCTCCCGGCCTACTCGCCAGGGAACCTGCGTCAGTCAGTCTGACTGCCCTGTCTCTCGACTCTCTCTCCTCCGGTCTATTTCACATCTCACCTTAGATTGATTTGCAACACAGCCGGACTAGTCCAGTCATCTTCCTTCAATCATGTCGGTCAAGATGCAATCAAATGTCACAAATAATGTCGAGTGGATGTGCTCGTTGAATCCTGAACAGCATCCTCCTGCTCACTGGCGAAGGTCTGCAATCATCTGTACTATCGGTCCAAAGACCAACAACCCTGATATGATGAACAAACTCAGGAAAGCCGGGATGAATGTAGTACGAATGAACTTTTCACACGGTGAATACTCCTATCACCAATCGGTCATCGATAATGCGAGACAAGCCGAGAAGGACCAGGCAGGTCGACCACTAGCTATTGCACTCGACACTGTAAGCTCGTTGACATCCCATGACTCCCTGATTTGAAGCTAACAACTGTAGAAAGGCCCAGAAATCAGGACTGGACAGACTGAGGGCGATGCAGACTTACCGATCGCTGCTGGTGCCGAGATAACGATCACGACAGACGATGCATACAAACAGAAGTGCTCAGAAAAGATCATGTTCCTTGACTACAAGAACATCTGCAAGGTTATCTCGGTGGGAAAGGTCATTTTTGTGGACGACGGAGTTCTCTCTTTCCAAGTGCTTGAAATAATCGATGACAAGAACCTGAAGTGCCGATGCCTCAACAATGGCAAGATCTCCTCACGCAAAGGTGTAAATCTGCCAGGTACTGATGTCGACTTGCCAGCTCTATCAGAGAAAGACAAAGCAGACCTTCAATTTGGTGTCAAGAACAATGTTGATATGGTTTTCGCTTCCTTCATACGACGAGGTGAAGACATTAAGGAGATTCGAAAATGTTTGGGTGAAGCTGGTAAAGAAATCCGCATTATTGCCAAGATCGAGAACCGTCAAGGTGTAAATAACTTTGATGAGATTTTGGCAGAGACAGATGGTGTGATGGTTGCTCGTGGTGATCTCGGTATTGAGATCCCAGCTCCAGAGGTCGTCCTGTGCCAGAAGATGATGATCGGGAAGTGCAATCTTGCCGGTAAGCCAGTCATCTGCGCCACTCAAATGCTGGAATCCATGACATACAACCCTCGCCCAACCCGAGCTGAGGTTTCGGATGTCGCTAATGCGGTCCTCGACGGTGCAGACTGTGTCATGTTGTCTGGCGAGACTGCCAAGGGTGTTTACCCAATTGAGGCAGTGACAATGATGCACGAGACTGCAATCATGGCCGAGACTGCCATTGCTCCACGAGTGAGTGAGGATATTCGAGCGCTGACCACCATTCCGACTGCCACTACCGAAACTGTATGCTGCTCAGCGGTTGCAGCTGCTCACGAACAAAATGCTTCCGCCATCATAGTACTTTCAACCAGCGGTGAGACTGCTCGTTATGTTGCCAAATACAGACCACAAATTCCCATCATCATGGTCACGAGGAACGAGACTACGGCACGAAACGGACATTTGCACAGAGGTGTTTGGCCTTTCGTCTACAAGCTACCAAAGCCAAAAAGTAGCGAGGAATGGCAAGAAGGAGTTGACGAGCGACTTGGTTATGGTATGACTTGTGCAAAAGAACTCGGAATTCTAAAAGCAGGTGATATCGTTGTTGCTATTCAAGGATGGCGAGGTGGTCTCGGATCGTCAAACACGATGCGAATTCTCTGTTGCATATAGTTTCAAGCCCAGTATTTCATCTCACTGTGGCATACCATGGCATCATTCCTGGCTTTCCTGAAATCTCGATAGAATTTATAGACGATGCTTAGCAGCTCATTCCTCTTGCTGGTCTAATTTTGATGCCGACGTCAAGCCTCTAGATGTGTTGCATTCGGACTCGCGTCATTCCCAGAGTTTTAATGTTGACTCATGGCCAAGATCTGAGGATACTATCAATGACTTTTCGGAGCACACCGTGACAGGCGCTCAAGCACTGCAATTTTGAAGCCATCACACCCATCTGCATGTCGCCTTTTGCGTGCCACTGATCTTGGAAGCAATCGTGTCGACATGACCGCAGTATTCGATCGTTGACATGAACCAGACCTATCCCGCTAAGTGTCAGGGCGATACAGACTATCGTGATCAATGCCCTGTTTTGCTGCCAAATCATCGTTGCACGGTCTGCGCGACGCACTCGCTTTTCGTGTCGTCTTGAGCTTGCAGTGCGACAAGACTCTTCATCAACTGTACCCCTACTCGGAAACTTTAGCATCACTCGGTCCGACGATGCAGCGCGATAGTTCGTCGTCGCACTTTGTATACTACTACGGCAGGGCGGGGGAATATAGACATATATGTTTCAGCAATGTTTCAAGTTACGCCGGTCTCTAATATAGATTCATGTGCGGCACCGTGGTCCTCCTCATCCACTGATCCTTGCGTGCCTACCCTGACGAAGGCGACGGCCAGCAGGAACGCCGTCATGGCACACGCGAATTCGAACCAAAAGACGTTGGTGTACGCTAATTGTGCACCAGACGTCGACATTTGTTCGATGGCCGTGAGTCTCCTGGTGGTCTCGTGACTGATTACTTCAGCGAACCCGAGTCCGAGCGCAATACCGAGTTCCAGCGTGGCTTGTATCAGACTTCCCGCCAGACCTTGTCTGTGCATCGGTAGGGTCGTGCTGATGTAAATGTTTGCCACGTTGAAATTGATGTCTATGCCTAGCGTGGCGCACAACATGGACGGAAAGATGTAAGCCCAGTACCGCTGTGCCGTACTGATACTTCCATCGAGAGGCATGTATATAAACAGCAGTGGTGGGATGACGAGAACCAATGTCGAAAAGATGATGAGCATGGTTGAGGGGACTTTATGCAAGATTGATCCCGATCCCAGGCTCAGAATGAAGCCGCCAACTGCGAGTGGCAGAAAGTAAGCTACCTGTAGCATCGGGCTGATCTCGAGGATCTGATTGAACCAGAATACACTGTACAGTAAGAATATGCCAAGACATGCAAAGCTGAACAGTAAGCTGACCAGTAAGCCTGTGAAGGAAGCAGCTCGCCAGATTGATGGAGGAAGTAGTGGATTGTCATTCGTCAATCGAGAACTGTGTTCACCCCAGAATCCAACCAAGAGAAGGACGACTCCAACACTGAACAGTGTCGCGATGTGTGGTGTGCGCCACCCAACAGACGCTCGTGACGAATCGATGAGGGCATAGACGACGAGAATGAGTCCCGTAGTAATCACAGTGAGTCCCCAGAAGTCCATCTTGGCCTTGTATGCCCTTGTTGCAGAATAGTCCATGGGAATGGAGTAGACCGCTGCAGCAAAGGACAGTGCCGAGAGTATTGCACCAATGCCAAAGTACCACCGCCAAGTAGCAAATTGAGCCGTAATACCGGCGAAGAAGAAACCAATCATGAAACCCGCCACGGCGCTAAACCCGTAGAGACTAAAGACGATATTCTTCCTTCGTCCTGGCGCATACGTCTTCCCCATGAGTGAGATTGTGCTTGGAATGAACGCGGCCGGACCGAATCCTTGCATTGCTCGCGCGACATTCAACATGGCTTGGTCGACGGACACCGCACAAATGACGCTCCAAATCAGCAACCATCCCAGGCCGAACAAGTACACCAACTTTCCCCCCACCATATCCGTAATCCTCCCAAAAGCGAGCAGAAAGCATGCCACCACAAGCGAAAAGGACGACGCCGGCCATGTTTGTGATTCTGGTGGAATTTTCAAGTCGTCCGATACAGAAGGCAACAAGAGGTCAAACCCAGAAACGAAGAACTCGACCAATATTTGTGCCAAACATACCGAAAAGACAAAGAAGACTTCTTGAGTGGTCGAAGTGAAGGCCGAAGGACGATTAGACTCCTTTTTCTGCTTCATTGTGATCACGATGCTCGATAGGCTGATACTGTCATCATTGTCGTCTGTCGTACCAAACAAGCCGGTACGTAAGCTTGAGTATGTCTTGTACGGACCTCGATCGTAGTAAAAGTCGTCCTCGTTGTTGCCGAGTAGAGTAAATGATTCGATACTTTTCTAGCTATACGCTGGGGCCATCTTTAGTGCCTGGGTATCTGGCGAGGATTGAACTGTCTCTTGATTGGCATGCATGGATGTATAGACGCATTTTTATGAATTGATCGATCGAAACACGAGGGTTGTCATTGAGGGCGTCATCTGGGGCGTCATCTCGGCTGTCTCGCGTTCACCAATCGCGTTGCTGTGATCACGAAGCCGAAGAACCTTGATTGTCGCAAGAACGGAGCGGAAAAGCCTAAGCGACGGAGGTATGTCGCGACAAAGCGAAGCACCGCTCACGAGTCTTCCAACAGGATCATGAACATAACGTACTCAAGTGAGGCGGAATAAAGACCTTGATGAAGTGCTGATACTCTTTGCAAATTGATACTATTGCCCATCACTGGTCAGCTACAAATGCATGACGAAAAGCGTAATTAGTGGTACGTATACACATATGAGATATGACCATTTTTGCAGGTTCTAAGGAGAGGGCGGTAGATAGCCAGGTGCATCAGTGTATACTGCCGAATGTTGCATTTGAGCCATCCTGGCAGGGTTGATGAACGCTGCATCGTCCGCGGCGGCAGATACCGGCGCCGGTACAGGGGCTGCATTTATAGGCCCCTTCACGGCCGGATATTGGTGCTGCGACCCTGCACTCGCCCATTCATCTTCCCATCCTCGAGACACGCCGGCTGAGTGAGCATAGTCAGGAACAGACGGTACAACAGAACTGTCATAAGCATCTCGTGAACGTTCTTGACCATACGAAGGCGCGCGGGGAGTGGCATTACGCTGCCAAGAAGGTGTCTTTGAGCCTGTCTGCCATGAAGATGTTTTCGCGGCATTGTGACCAGGAGTTGCCGCACCACTCTGCCAGGCAGGTGTTCTTGCTCCTCCAGACTGCCATGCAGGAGTTGCATTCCCAGCTGAGGACCACGACGGTGTTTTAGACCCAGCATTCCAAGCAGGTGTTGCATTTCCGCTCCAAGCAGGTGTCTTATTGCTAGAGCCTGCCCAAGCTGGAGTGGCCGCTCCTGTGCTAGAGGACCATGCTGGTGTGCGAGAGCCACCGCCTGCCCAAGCCGGTGTCCTAGCCCCGGATCCATACGATGAGGCAGGACCAGCGTTACCGTTCGGTGTTCTGTTCCCAGCTTGTGCCCAGATAGGTCTGTTGGGATCTACGGCTTCTCGAGAAGGCATGCCGGCCTGATCTCGCCAGCCCTTTGCATTTACAAATTCAGCATAGCCGACGAGTGGTGTGTCCGGGGAAAGTCGGAAACCAAGCATGTCCTTGTTGACTGATATCTTCTTCAGACCATTGTGCGGCTCGATTCGAGCCGTAGTGTCCGTGGTGTCGGTGACTAAGCCCATCAAGCCTTTTTGCGGACCTTTGCGGATCCATATGGTTTGCCCAATTGCTTTATCTCTACCCATAGTCTTTGGGAGAACGGAAGGAGGAGCCATTGCGACATTTTGACGGAGGCCCGGGTTCTGCTTCGAGAAGTCCACTTTACCACTGGCCATGCCAGCGACCTCTACGTCACGGTCTCGAGCGACAAATATACCATTGTTCTCCGTGATTTCAATGTTGTGACAAAAGACAGTGTGTAGATGAAGGTTGAAAACCTTCCCTTTACGACCTTTACCATTCACTTCTCGAACAGTGCTTTGTGGAGCTGTGATCTGAATCGTATTCCCATTGCGATCAGTTGTACGACCGAACTTTGGTGGTGGAATTGTGCGAGCAATTGAATCACTTTTGATCGTTCTGATATCGCCAGAAGGCATAAGTACTTGTAGCAAAACATTCTCGATCTTGATGACACAACCAAATTCAGTTGCGTTGAGCTCAACGACATCACGAACTTCATACTTGGAAAGCGCTGGGGTCTCGGAAACTTCATTGATTTCACCCAAGTCGCGAGAAAAGACAGTAACCTCTTCCTTTGCCATACTGGTTATCAATGTAACAGTATCACCTTCGACAGCGACAACAGATCCAGTCTCACCTGCGTGCTTGCCAGCCTGTACACGTACTTGGTGCCCAGGAGAAAACCGTTTTCGGAGACCTGAAGTCGGAACAGAGATAGTACCCAGTCTCGAGTCGTCCGTTGTTCTGAGCTCAACTATGTTCTTGCTAATAGACTCTACGATACCGTAGACTCCTGCTTGCTCTCCAGTGAACACTTCCGCGGTATCACCAATAGTGAAGGTGGCTTGACGAGTCTTGAGTCCTTGACCAAGCGTGGTAAGATCGAAAGTATCACCGCCAGAGAAGATTTGCATCTCTTCTAAGGATGGTTTTACCTCCTCAGGCTCAGTCACAAGATGAGCTATCTTGAAGCTCTTGATTAGTAGCCCATCGTGGTAGTCTTCGTTATTGAACGAGTAGGAGTTATCGCCAGAGCGATCGCGAAGTCGCAAATTAGTGAGCTTCTCGACATCAGCAACATTGAACAGTCTGGCTGGCGGCCTGTCATTAGTGCGAGCAAGATTCTTCCTCATGAGTTCTTCTTGGCTGCCATAATCGAGTCGGGGAACAAGAGCCACGAATGCTTCGGTACTGTCGATAGAAATGTCGTTAATCCGACCGAGGTCGCCTGCATACCTGCGATTGTTCTTTCGTATGCGGACAAAGGCACCTGGCACGAGCGTGGTTCCTTTATTGCGTATTCTGAGGAGATCTGGCATTTCTGCTACCGGCACAAGCACTAAACGATTCGTGTAAGCATTTACGACATCGGCCATGGCATCAATCACATCTTTCTGTTTTTGTGCCTCGATATAGATATACCCCGGAAGATGGTCTCTTGTGAATACGGAAACAATAAGTAAAGGTGCTGATGTGCCCTCTCGTTCAGCTTGCTTCCTTAAAAGATTAAAAACGATCTCATGTTCTTTCCCAGGTTTACAGCGAACGCCCCAGATCGAGGGATCATCCACTGACGGTAGCAGAAGACGTTGAGGCACAGACTTTTGATCGCCTCGATATGCACCACCACTACGACCGTATCGTTCTTTAAATTGCGCTGCCATTCGCTCGGCATCTGCCTCGGCCAGTCGATGCTGCTGTTGATCTAGCTCTCGATGTCTTCGATCGTCTGCTCTTGCATTGGGTGATAGACCGCCAACATCTTCATTTTCGATGAAACCCTCCGCAATTTCTTGTTCATCTTCATCATCTTCAGCATCTTCCTCGTCGTCATCAACTTCTGCTTCCCGATCAATGAAGGCATCCACAGCGCGACGCTTGATCTTTCTGCGGTGTCCGCCATGTCGCCGCGATTCAGCTTCATCCTCATCCTCGTCGAGTTCATCGTCGTCCTCTTCGTCTTCGTCTTCGTCATCCATGACCTGTTATGTCAACACGCGAACATGAAGGATTCTGGAGAGATCATACATGCTTTGTGCCACTGTTTAACCTCGTCGAATTCGACTCATGTTCTTCAGAGTCTGCAAGCCCACTCTCTTTATCGTCATTTTCCTCATCATCATCGTCAGGTGCCGCGTGAGGAATAGCTGTTCGACCATCCTCGGCATTATCTGCCTCCAGTGCCTTCAACTCATCTTGGAGTTCTTGGGCATCGTCGCTACTCACGCTAGACATGACGGAAGAGTGAAATGGTCACTAGACCCAGTGCTCACTCGCCAAGAGTATTTGAAAGCAAGTACAACGACGTTGGTGCTTGGCCACGTAAATAAGATGTGACCATTTGCATCAATTGTTGCGATTGTAGGGCAGCACAAGGACAATCCATGACATGGCAGATGTTTGTGGTACACGACCGGTTTGCGATATCGATTTCTCGTAACTCATGTACGATCGCCACAATTGCTGACACTCAAAATTAGGAACAAGAAGCTTAAGTCGAAGCCCTGTAGATGCTGCGTGCGAGCTCGATTAATTTCGATCATGCAAATGCAGGGCACTAGCTATAGCTATAGCTAAGTAGCTTTAGGTCGTCAATGCGGTGAACCATGCAGTGTACAGCTGCATAGGTTGGCAGACATCGTACATGATAACCCTCATTGCAAGAATCAACCATATACAAGACAGTGTATGATCGTCTTGCGGCTAGCTACATGAATCACGTTAAGTGTTATCACGCTCATATGCAGATCCACCATTCAAAGTTTCAACCCAGGCTGTGAAGCTATCCCATATGCAAGCCATGGCGGATGACTGTGTCAAGGAATTTTTGGAACGATCAGCAGCAGCTCGAACTCGCGGAGCTTGATACTGAGCACATGTATACTGATTAACTGCTGACAACCAATACAATCAGAGACACCTCGAACTTAAGCTTGAGACAGAATCACAACTGCAACAAACAAACAAACATATGTCCGAAACACCACATGATACGGTCAAAGCTTTCAAACTAGTGTCCAGTGAAATCCACAGTGGTCGACCATTATGTGTTTCATGTTGCTACGCTTGATCTTGATTTGCGTTGACCATTCGCTCGCGAGCTTAAGACCTTTTTGTAGGACGCCCGAGGATTCTGAACAATCATCCAATTCAAGATCTTAAGCTGGACGGCACATCGTCTCGGCAGAATCTAATCTGATATAGCCATGTATCACTATTGTCAATCCTGACTGCGACTCTTCATGCATCATGCTGTAATGAAGTTGGGTTGCGTAATCTTTGAATCTGTGGCTATGGCTATAGCTAAATGCGCGTGAGTCGTAAGCCAACCTCACAATTGGAGGCCGGGGTGCAAAGCAGAGCGTTAGTGGGGGATCTCCAGGGCACAAGTCATCGATCTACCCTTTTGGAGCTGCTTCGACGATCTCGCATGGTCCGATCCGGAGTTGCAATGTGCAGACGTGTCTCTCCTTTAGGCTGCAGTACCCAGCCAACCACGAATGCGCCGCACGCAATTCCCTCGCTTCCAAGGTTGTGCTGGACTGGCAGCCCCTGGAGCTGAAGCTGCCCAACCTTGGAAGCGTCCCACCGATTGCCTAATCGGGACAGCGCCCTCGGCCCGCGGAAGTGCCGATGCTCCCGGAGGTCGTCCGCCAGATGATTGGCTGTGAGCAAGCATCACAGGCTGTCGGAACAATTCTGGGAGCCTTGGGAGGCAGGCAGATCATTTCATTCGGAGCCATCCTACCAAGATTGGCAGGAACCACACAAAATGCGCCGAGGGCGTCTCCCATGCGCTGCAAGTAGGCGTTCATCTTCGACGACGTCTCGAGACACTGATCACAGCCCTGTCTCATGAAAAGCTTAGTCTCGAGGAGGTTATAAACATGTCGCTGCACGCAGTTCACTCAGACTCCAGGCTTCCAGCATACCCTGCGTCCCATGGCTACCTCACCAGTGACGATGACCGCAGACAGATCTCGTGAGAAGCGATGTTCCTTTTATGCTACGATATCGGAAGATTCGCCGTTCGGAAAGGGCTGGACACCGCGCAATGTCACGAATGGCCGTGCACGACACTCTTTTGGAGAGGGAGCTATCCGACAAGATTCTATCACTTCGATCAAGACGACCAGGAATTCCCTCTTCATTCCGGACACAATATCCGAAGCTCGCCGACAATCTCTTGCCCCTGAGATCCCCGCCGGACCAGCGTTTGGAGAAGAACCACCATTCACCCTGCACCGCTCCATGCTACCTCGATTGACGAAAGAATACCAAGACTGGTATAACGAATATCTAATCGATCACAAGTTCATGGTGAATACACACTTGTACGAACCCACCCTTCTTCGCCAGGGTGGTAAGACCGTTCCTGGACCGAGCCCTTGCTTGGACCTTCCTACGGCGGACTTTGAAGTCCCAGGTCGTGATGAGAATCCAGATGTCCCTGTTCGAGTTTGGTGGCCCAGTACGGAAATGCCTGAGGGTGGGTGGCCAGTCTTCGTGTGGGCTCACGGCGGAGGCTGGATCTTGGGATCGAAAAACACCGAGAACAATTTCACGACTCGGATAGCTGAGTGGTCCAAATGTTGTGTAGTAAGCGTTGGTTACAGGCTTGCACCAGAAAATCCATACCCGGACTGCTTAGAAGATTTCTGGGACGTCCTCCTGTGGCTGCACAACAATCCTGATCTGCTCAAAATCAACATTGATCGCGTGGCTATTGGTGGTAGCTCTGCGGGCGGGAACATTGCAAGTGTCATTGCACATCAATACTCAGACTCTGAGCTGCCTCCACTAAGGTTTCAGATGCTTTTGGTGCCTGTCACTGACAATACAGCAGGACCCGATACACATCTATCCTGGAAAGAGAACGAATACACTCCGCAGTTGCCAGCTGCAAAGATGCTTGTCTACAGAGACTACTATCTTCCCCATGAGTCATTGTGGACACAGCCTGAGGCATCTCCTATCTTCTTTTCCGACGAATCCTTCAAGAAGCTAGCACCTGCACTGATTGTCTCTGCTTCTGCAGATGTGTTGAGAACGGAAAATGAATTATACGCTGCCAAAATGAAGGACAATGGTGTCATTGTTCGACATGATATCTACCAAGGCGTTCCTCATCACGCCATGGGGTTATGTCGAGTATTGACACAAGGTCGAGCACTGATTATGGAGTGTGCCAAGGTGCTACGACACCAATTTTATGGCCACGACGAATTAGTCACTGAGTGGAAATGATGAATCAAGAATGCTTAGTGCAATAGAGCACTGACCCAGTTCCGAAAGTTGACTTCTTACAAGCAGCATTGTTTGCTTTTGCTGTTGTTTCTTTCTTCAAGTCAGGTGGCATAAAGGGGATCAGTGGTGGTTCGCAAACTGCCTAATTAGAGTATAAGCATGTAAGATGTCTTTGAGCGGTATGTCAGCACAGTTACATAATTAGAGAGATCCTGATCACATGCATGACTACAAAGCAGCTGTTGCTTGCAATTGAAGCAAATCTCATTAGCAGCCGATCACTTGCCGAACTTCGTCCGGAGTCAGTCTGAGAACCTTGAAACCCGTGGACAAGCTCGCGTGTGCCTGGCAACCACAGTATCTCCACAATCGTGACAATTTCTAGTATATGATGGGACATCTCTAAATCATCTTGAAACCGTAGTGCCTGAATATGAATCCATCGGTAGGAAACACTTGCACTTTGCGTTCCCGACTCATGCTGAAACAGCTAGCATAAACGAAAGCGGCGACAACGGGAGTCAGAGGAGACCCCTGAACAGCGACTTGCCAAATGCCAGACCAAATACCACCACGCTCTCATAGAATCTAATCGGGCTTTGAAGAAGGCATCAACTTTCGAAAGTCAGAAGTTGACTAGGAGAATCAAAAATGCCCTATCAGAAGCCGATGCATCAAAGCCTCTTCCGCGTGTCGAGGATGAGCTCTTGGCTCTAAAGTCTTTGAACTTGGAAGTGCTTGCAGCCTATTATGTACGTCACTCCATCACCAAGAGTCATAAGGAACTTGGTGAAGCCCTCGATATAAGTCATATTGATGCGGCGCCCCATCGTGACGCTAAGGACAGTACGAAAAATGTGGTTGCCCGCTTGTTTGGAAGCAATACTTTCCAGTCATCCATTACATCCTCAATCATGCGTTTGGAGGAAATACTAGGTTTGCAAGTCAAGTCAAGGTGCAAGTCCAAGGTCGAGACTCGTTCCAAAGAGATACTGCACACGATCAACAATGCACACAGCGAACCAAAGTTTGCCGGAGAAATAACAAAGAGTCCAATGTCCTCGTCCGAAGAGGATGAGAAAGATGACTCTAGCAGTGACACAGGTTCTGGTGTCGGAGGAGCATCAGACGGCCCATCGTTGCAGGACGCGCTGCCCGATCCGAGCAAGAAATCTTCAACATTTCTTCCATCATTGCAATCTGGATACCTCCCTGCACTAAACGATTCTGATGACGAAGGTGAGTTGAAGGGCCTGTTCCCGGCACAGAAAAAGGAGAGGAAGAACCGAAGAGGTCAACGAGCACGAAGGAAAATCTTGGAGGCGAAACATGGGAATAAAGCAAACCACATCATCAAAGAACGAGAAGCTGCACAAAAGGAGTACGAGGAAAGAGTAGCTCGTCGAGCTGCTAAGGAGGCCGAGAGAACTGGCGCGAATGCAATCGCGATCGAACAGGCGGAGAAGAACAGAAAGGAAAGACGCGAGGCACTGTTGAGGCCGATACACGGATCTTGGGCTGTTGCCAAAGCACAGAAGCAGAAGATGTTGGCTGCGAAGCCTCTCGGTACCAAGATTTCTTTCGATTGAGGTACGCCGCCCAACACACTGTTTCGATGGTGCTCATGCGGGGTTTCTTGTTATGATTTCATTACAGAGCATCAAACAATTCAATCCTCCATGTATCTCATATGAGTAAAGTTCAGCTGAGGCTTATGGTCGATGGCACCGGACTCCCCTTGTTCTACTGTGCATGTGAGCAGACGCGCTGGGTAGTGAAGAGCCAGGCATGTGGCAGATTCTGATCAGATCGCGTCTTCGTCTCAAGCAATCTGCACTTAGAATTTCACATGACGAGACACTTCCTTGCCCTACAAGCCGTGTGTTCCTTCAGCAGAACACTGACACCGGACAGCTTTCTGCTCTCCATTGTAATTGTGCCATCAGTGCAAATATCATGGCAAAGGAGATTCCTGATCCGGAAGTAGTCGCAGTACTACCTCGCAGCTCACCACAAATTTCCAAAGACAAGCGTAAAGTCTCAGAGCTCAAGGCAGCTTTGCGTGCTCGAGGATGTTTGACGTCTGCTTAAACCTTGGGAGGCAATGCTTACCATACCAGTGAAGGTCTCTGGGAACAAAACTGACTTGGTGCTACGCTTGGAAGCCACACTCGCACAAGACTACACCCCGCGATCTTTGCAGTCTTCTCCGTGCACGCTCAGTGCGATGACTTCCCCAGATTTAAAGAATTCGGGGTGCTCAGGTACTGAAGCAGCGGCGACACAAGAAGAGCAGGAACACTCTCAAGCTCTTGCGATACAAGAATGTGACACCATCAGAGCAGCGCATGATATCGCCAGAGTTTGGGATGAAATTCAAAAGGATCCAGCATACGCTGCTTATTGCGAGTATCTCATCACGCATACTGCGTCTGCCTTGGAGGACGCGGACCGGCTCAATTCTCTACAGTCCAGCGAAGCTTCAAGTTGTCTTGCACCATTGGTCTCATCACCACTAGCTGCAGACCAGACTATGGGAGAAGCAGCGTCGTACTACCAACAATTCAGTCCGCTGCTCAGTCACTCCTCCAGTGCTCAATCATTAATTGATAGTGACCCACCCGGACCAGCAGAACGAGAACGTTCGTCATTGGGACCTCACAACTCTATCTGCTAGTAATTCGACGAAGACCTGGATGACTATCTTCATCTCGTAGCTTGCATCAATGTACAAAGTGTGCATCAACATCATTCGTGATGCGTTCAACATCATCTGCATGTTCTTTGTGAAGAAGTCGGTAGTGTAGCATAGCAAACGCAATGCAATGGGATTATTTGAGTATGATTCATGTCCTTGATTGAACTCCTGCTAAGTACAAATGTATTCCTCTAAATCTATGTACATCGAAACCTGTACCTGAGTATCTATACTTTGCTCTTCTCTGCCACTGGTCGAGCACTCTTCTTGTTCTTTGGTTTCTTTGGCACTCGTGCGAGCCAATAGATGCCAATGGCAGCAAAGATGTTGAATATAATGAAAGCCCAAACGATGCCATAGTTGCGCCATCTATGGGCGTAACTGAGACCGAGGGACACCAGATAAGTATTGGTCGATTGAATTTCACAAAATTGACAATTGCTCGTAGCATCCGGGTTGTTGAGGTACCCTCCGACAGATTGAATATAGGTAGACATGTACTCACCGCAGGTAGATCCCGCACTCGGATCAAAGTTGAGGTACTCGGCAGCACTACAGACGACTTCCGAGTTGGCTATACCGACGGACACCATGCCGTCAACAATGTATGTGAATGGCGAGACACGGTACATGAATATCCAGAACCCTGGCAGAGATTGTGGCGTGGCCAAGACACCACAAAAGATGAGACAGAGCGAGAACAACAAGTTACTGATGTTTCCTCCTGTTTCCGCGAGATCTATGCCGGCAATAATCATGTTTGTGAACGTTGATGCAAAGAGCATGAATTGGACGAGGAATAAGAAGAACAATGCTCCTCGTTCTGCAACTGCCCCTGACGCGTTTCGAACAAAGCCGATCGGATAGTAGAAGCAGAAGAACATGAGGACGCCCATCAGTGCATTCCATGGAAGTTCCACCAGGATGTTGCTAGCCATGAAGACAAGCCAGGAATATGTCTTTGACGGTCGTTCTCGCGATTCGTAAAGACTTCGCTGGGTGACAAAGTGGGGCATGATCTGTTGAGCGATTTGTCCAAATATCGAAAACAGTAAGAAGATTGAGAAGAGCTGATTCTGTAATCCTTGTTGCGTGTTTGGCGAATTGTAGAAGACGAATCCAATGAACAAGGAGGAAAGAACACAGAGAGACATCTTTGCAAAGATGTAGCTGGGCGTACGCCAGTATTGCTCGAAAACACGTTTGCTGACTTGACCGAATTGCGTACTGAGCGGTACCGCGAACTCCTTCAGGCTCACTTTTGTAACGGTCAACTGCGATTGTTGCGGTCGTTCAGCTTTCAATTGTGCGAGTTCAGCCTTGACAGCTCTAAACTCTGGGCTACTCTTCCATACCGCATGCCAGTCAATCTCACTTGTGGTACCAGGCGCCGCTCCGATAACTTCAAGCATCCATTCAGCCGGGTTGGCCTCTCTGCCACACTTGGGACTACCATTCCGTTCAAAGTAAGAGGTCAAAACGTGAGAGTTCTCTCCGACCTCGCCGAAATAGATAGTACGACCTCCTTTTGCGAGGAACAACAGGCGATCGAAACGCTGGAACAACATCGCCGATGGCTGATGTACAGTACATAAAATAGCCTGACCAGCATTTTTCAGCTTTTCCATCAAGTCGCAAATTGCCCAAGACGTTTGGGAATCGAGACCAGAAGTTGGCTCATCCAAGAAAAGAAGGAGATCAGGCTTAGCAGCCAGTTCCACACCAATGGTCAACCGTTTTCTTTGCTCGACGTTGAGGCCTTCGCCTGGGACACCGACCACAGCATCGGCATACTCTTGCATATCAAGCATTCTGATCACTTCATCGACATATGCGAGCTTCTCTTTCTTAGGTATGCTGCTAGCTTGACGGAGAAGGGCAGAAAAGTTGAGGGCTTCTCGAACAGTGGAGGTTTCAAGATGCAGATCTTGCTGTTGGACATAACCAGTTCTTCGTTGGAAGGACTGATCGCACGGCATACCATCGACAAGCATTTCACCAGATACAACACCCATGGTAAGTCGCGTCGCCAAGGTATCGAGCAGTGTAGTTTTACCAGCGCCAGAGACTCCCATAAGAGCAGTAAGAGTGCCCGGTTTGACCCAACCATCAACATGATCCAATATCCTGCGTTCTTCTTTTTTGATCTTGATGTCGTAACAGACGTCTGACCATGTAAAGACTGCGGTCTGTCGTTCCAGAGCATGTGAGACATCATTGGTGACCGTTCTGGTCGCACCTGGCTGCACAGTGGCCTTCTCCGTAGAGGCATTTTCAGAGTCATTTGAGTAACTCTGCTTCAAGACAGCTGGCTTGTGGCCCTTTCGGAAGACGAGCACCTCTCCCTTGGATTTCTTGGCGCCAATGTATTCGGCAGCTGTGAGATACGTGACTCCAAAGCCAACGACGAAGACAATGACAATTCCGAAATTTCTCCACTTGTTTCGGTTATAGTACCCATATGATTCTGCCAAAAAGGCATCTCCACTCACGAATGCTTGTCCGGCAACACTGCCGACAGTGTTACAGACTTGTGTCCTGTCAGAGAGACTGCCATAATTCGGCACAAGATTAGCGCAGGAAAAGTCACGATTGTGAAATTCGTTGACCATCAAAGCTTCGAAACTAAAATTATTAGCATTTGTCTTGCACGATTTCCCTTTTCATGACTCACCCATAAGAAACAAGATCAATATAATTGATCCAACGACTCCACCCAAGCATGTATTTTACAGGAATGGCGAAACCAGTGAATGCTACTATGCCCAGAATGAGGATAGCAGCGGGCGTCATGGCTTGTGAGAAAGTTCTTGAAACAGAAGCTATCGTCCTGAACAACATGGACATCGCCAGGGTAAGGAAGAATGACATGAGAAGGAAGAAAAAGAAGGGTCCAGGTTCGCGTCGTAGGTGAGACATGAAATATAGCGTGGTATTGAACAAGATGGAGTTGATTATCTTGTATGGCATGTCGGTAAGCATAGAGGCGAAGGCTTCTGCGGAGGGATGGTAGAACGCGTATCGAGCCTGTTTCTCAACGATCGGTCGTTGTGCATAGAGAGTCAGAATTTCGAGAGCAGATCCGAATGCATTAAGCAAAACAGCGAAGAAGAGCAAAGATCCACGTGAGAAGAAAGAGGTCGTAGTGGGCTGCAGATCGTAGAACACACTCGAAACGATAAGGCCCATAGAGACGTTTCCGAAAAGCTGGAAAACTGTGATACTCGGATCTCCAGACAAGCGACGGAATCCTCGCCATAAACAGAGGCTGACTTGTTGACCATAAGAAAGCGTGTATGGTGAAGATTCGCCCTGACTCTTTGCCTTTTGTGCCTTTCGGGACAGCTCGAATTCGGCCTTTGACGGACCACCAAATGGATACTGTTCATTGAATTGGTCAATCTCCTGTAGAAGAGCGACTCTCTCGCTGCTAGCCTTCCAGGCTGCTGCAAACTCGTCCGGACTACGAGGAGCACGACTTTCGAATCCTGAGCGGTATATTCGTTCTAACGGAGATGTCATCGAGGTTAAGAAATCTGCAGTAGTCTGTCTGTCGGGACAAACAAATCCTAGATTTTCAAAGTATGTCTTTCCGTGTCGCGTATTGCCGAAAAAGATCTGTCGTCCCTCATAAATTACCAGAACCTTATCAAACAGGTCGTATGCAGGTTGAGGGGCTTGGTAGATGGCAACCAATGCAGTGGCATCGAAATAGTCTGCTTCGAGTCGCAATGTCTTGCAGAATTCAATTGCATTCGCACTGTCAAGCCCTCTCGTCGAATTGTCCCAGCATTGAACGGCCGCACCGCTGATGGCAGCTTCCGCGATTGTGACACGTTTACGTTCACCACCAGATACACCGCGGATGAAGTCATTTCCGACGACAGTATTGATGGTGTGGCCAATACCAAAAGTAGCCATGACAACATCTCGCAAACGCTCTGCGAACTCTTTCTTCTCGAGCTTACCCGGGATGTTACGCGGGGTACGTGCGTGGGCCGCAAAGTACAGTGTATCCCCGACCGTCATGTTTGGGAAGTGCACATCAACCTCGGCGGTGTAGATAGCTTCTCCCTTGTACTGTGAGGTCATCTGCTTCGCAGTAATTCCCTGATAATTCAATTCCGAGACAGGATCAACCTCGAAACCGAACGTTTCACCCGTGATAGTCTTCAAGAAACTTGAGCAACCAGATCCTGGAGGCCCGAGTACAACCAGAAGCTCTCCAGCTCGGACGACACCCTCGAAATCTCGGAGAATCTGAAATTTGCTGCTCTTTGTGAGTCGCAAAGCACGTTTCAGAGAGTCAAATGCTTGTGAAAAGACGTTGCCAACGGACTTCTGGTAATCTGAATCATTGACGTCGCCAGTGACCGTGAGATGTCTGAAAGCCACACCAGCCCGGCGAGAAGGATTTCTTTCGCTTTCTTGCTTGGTCAGCTGAACCATCGATTTGACAAAAGCCTGTGCTCGAAAATTCGAGCTGTGAGGGTCCAAGGCTGAGTCTTTCTCGTAAGAAAAAGGATTGCTGGACAACTCTGTCTTGTCCGAGCCAGAAGATGTCAGACTTGCAGATTGACCATGGAGACGTTTTTCTTCGGTCCTACTATATTGTCTTGCGAGCTCTTGAATGTTTTCATCCCGGTCCCCAGATCGGGGCACACTGGTGAAGGCATCATTAGCAACAGTCGCGGCGTTGGTCGACCTAGGGTCCTCGTGAGCTTGTGCAGACTGGTTGAAGTTGTAACCTCCAAGTCCAGTCAGACTAGTAGCCATTTGAACCTACTATGTAGTCGTGCTATATGGTCGCAGCCTTAGTATGGGTTTGTGTTAGGAGCGAACAACTATTGTAGTCTCTATGCTCGTTCGAGGTCTCGGGTTACCTCAGTGGAGGGGGACTGCTTCCAGCAGAGGATCGAGCTCGTCCGTCCAAAGTCTAAAAGGGAGAATGCAAGATGTAAAGACCCACAGGTGGGGAGACTACATAGAGGTAGAAGCGCTGCGGTGCTGTGTTATCCCAAACAAGCTCGAGTTGCCAGGGCTCATCCGTGGTGGACTCAAGACTTGCGCCTTCCTCGTAATCCATCGTACCAGATACGTGGCGCGGATGGCGAAAATCGCTCGAAGCCGAATACTGCATTGTGATTGGTTGAGGTGAGGGCTGAGGAAGGGATAAAACGTGGGGCGCTCAAACACGCGGCAGAGGGCGCGGAAGGGATCTGTTCTCCCAATTGGGAGTCCTGGAGGTTGCATACCTCATACCTAATATCTACTGGTGCGTCTGCATTCATTAGGTACTCGAGTGCACCTGCTGGGCCGCGGCTGCTGATCATAGAGTGAGTGGGTACGTGCTGCGATTGATAGACGCTTGGCGCGCTCGAGCTCAAGCTAGGCACCAATTAGTGCCGCTGCAAGTCTGAGCCTTGCACAAGTACCTGCCTATGGCTATAGCTCCAGCTACCTACACTGCAGGTAGCTATAGGTATATTGTGCGATTGGCAGAGATGGGCTCGAGCATCCAACCCGCAAGGTGAGTTGTCTTGCATTCTCACCATGGTCCTTGGCCTGTAGCATTCTTAATCGTTTCGCCAGTATCGCGCATCTGTTTACACCACAAGTCCGGGACAAGACACGAATGGAGCTTGACAAGTCTCATCTTTGGATTTGACAGGGTAGCCATTCCATTCATATTCTATTGATGAGCTGTGAAAACCTTGGGCGCAGGCACAGCGGTATTGAGGCATGCATGCCGCCGCCATGTTTGTGTGAAACTATGAAATGTTTGGACCGGGCAAAAACTAGCCTGGCAAGAGCCGACTAAAGCCATCGTTGAGAGGCCTCCGCGGTGTCTGATGGCCCCCTGCTAAATGCGATTTTTCTGTCCACGGTGTGCGGGTGCCCATGAAAGAGGTTGACAATCCGTCGAATGCTAAGAATGCGTGTGGTAGAGCGCGAATATCGGCACCAATCATAATGACTCTGGAACTCCACAAGTCGTTTTGTTCAGCTGCACTTTTATCCGCCCTAGTGTCTTGTCCACAGCAGGGTCTAGATAACAGAGGTCCGCGAGTGGCCTAGGCTCTTCAGATCGTCCCTGATTTCAGTATCAAGACCCTCACTTTCTCCGCAGTCATAATCACTTGCGACGGTGCCGTAGATGCGTCCAGCTCAGAGGTCCAGCCTATGAGCACAACATCTCTCCTGGACGTCGGTTCCGTTATGCTTCAAGATGTCGGAAGACCAGACGCCTCAGAACATATGCTTGTTGCTGTTCTGTGATTCCCCTATTCAGTAGCTTGTGCAACCTTGAACACCGAGCCTCCAACTTTGCGCCGACTTTGCGACATTCCACTCGCTATGCGCGCATGCATATGCAAGGTATTTGATCGCAAACCATGAAGTGCCCAAAATTCAGCCACTTTATCCCAAACACAAATCGACTCCAAGAGTATTGCACGTACGGCAGTTTGTACAAAGTACATACAACATTGACACATGCTCGTGTGATACCTACCAGCTCGAGGGTCTTCGACCTCGGAAAACCTTAGCGACACCGGGTCCCGATTGGTCACAGGCAAAAGTCAAGAACGATCAAAACTTCCCACGCCGGGAATCGAACCCGGGTCGCTCGCGCGCATGAACAAAGTTCGTGAAAGGCGAGAATGATAACCCCTACACTACGAAGGAGCATTCATATTGGCCAGATAGGTTGTTTATATTGGAATGATCAAAGTTAGAACATTGATCCCCACTGGACACTTCTCAACTATGCAAATGAAGCATTCATCATGCTATGAGTGCTTGACCAGATAATTTCATAGTCATGATTCGTGAGTTCGTTTACAAGACGATCGATGGGTGCGAAGTCTCGCTAGACGTACACTTACCCGACTCGCCACAGACACATGCCCTTTCTATAATATTATGGTTCCATGGCGGTGGTCTGTTACAAGGTTCACGCAAAGCAGCACCGCCTCATCTGTTGCGTGGAGTGAAGAATCACGAACACTGTCTTGTCTCTGCCGATTATAGACTTGCCCCCCAGGTTTCGGTGGCGGATATAGTTGACGATGCTCTGGATGCCCTCCGTTTTGTCCGACGCCAATTAAGCTTTCGGCTGGACACTAATGTCATACACGCCAACGATATTGCTGTTAGTGGCTCCTCTGCTGGTGGCTACCTAGCACTTCTTCTAGCTCTGCGAGACTCGAAATTACGGTCATGCCTAGCTATCTATCCGATAAGTGATCCGCTCGGTACATTTTTCGTCACATCTCAACCCACTCCTCCATACGACAAAGAACAAGTCAAGCCTTACTTGGACGAAAGTGCGCCTGTCGTGTCCTGCAATGATAGTGCATCACCTCGAAACAAAATGTACTTTGACATGATGGCGTCGGCAAACTTGGCAGAATTACTGAGGCTTGAAGCGAGTCAGAAGGGTGACTCGAACAGGTACATCGTTGCCTCGGAAATCGAAGCAATCAAGGAAGGACAAAAGGTGTGCCCCATTTATATAGTACATGGAAACGCAGACAAATTTGTCGGCGTGGAACAGGCACATGTAGTGAAGGATGCTTTGAATGACAAAGCCATGGAGAATGTCTTTGACGAGATTGATGGCGCCGATCACCTTTTCGATACTGATCCACAAATCACTATGGATAACATGTACAACTTTGCGAAACAACATTGGCAATATCGCGTACCACAGAAAAAGGCCAGTGAGAGTCGAGAAGCATCAGCATCCGCTACAGCCAGCAAACGAGACGTGAAAAAGTCTGCAAGTTCCTCCACTCTGGCATCGACAACATCATCCACCTCCACTCACCACTCCATCGACACCACCTCTGACAAAACATCTACCGTTTCATCTTCAGCATTCAGCGATACGAGTGACGCGGAAGATCACTGGGCAGCACAAGTCCATGAAATCTCACTCATCCTGAATCTCATCTTTCTACCGTTGGCAGGAAAATACTTTGGCAGACAATTCGCCTTTTGGGGATGGAGCAAGTACATGACCTGGCGTCAAACATATACCGTGGTTCGTGACAAGGGCGTTCAACGACTCAGCAGTATTGTCGTAGCAGGTCTATCCTAATCCACCAACAGTGGTATAGACAGCACACTTATAGCTCGTGCGGCGCTTCCTTTCGAGCCTTGATGTACGCCGGCCGTCGCTCTAATTGCGCCAACCACCTCTCTAATTTCGGCCACTTTTTGCCTTGCGTGCCCAATCGTTTCTTCAACGTGAATTCAACGGAAAAGGCCATCATTATGTCCGCGGCACTCAACCTGCCATTCACGAGAAACAAATCCTGGTCGTCGTCCTCGTTGGGGTGTAATTGCGACTCTACATAGTCCAAGTCATTCTGCACATTCCCAGCCATACCCTCCTCACAACGCACCAGCGCCTGCCTTTGCGAGTCATCATCATCATCATGACTACTACTCGACAATGACCACCTCGCGTACGTGATTGCCAACGCATGAAGCAATAACGTGCCTTCCGCGAAATACGACCACATGCGTTCCTCTTGCGTCGCCGGACGACCGGCTTTGTCGAGCAAGTACATGACTATATTGCCAGACTCCAGAACATGTACGGAGTCGTCTTCCAGAATAGGTGCCTTGCCCATGGCATTGAGTGCCTTGAAGGCTGGTGGGGCTTTATTGTTGATGCGGGGATATGTTTTGAGAGTGTATGGTATGTCGAGTTCGTTCAGGAGCCATACCACGCGGAACGATCGTGAGTTTTCGAGATGATGGATGACTATGCCCATGGTCTGTTTGTCTTTTGAGATTCGAGAAACGGAGAAGATGGGTAGGTTGAAGGAGCTTGGACTCATCTCTAGCATTCGGATTCAATACCTACCAGTAGTGGGTCCGGGGACGAGATGACAATGCGGGAGCGGCTGTGACGGCAGTTCTGTGGGCGTCGATCAGACAAGCAGCGTTCGGCTGAATTGACACACATGAACTGCACAACCTGCAAGAAAGCGTAAAACACCCAAAAGGACGAGTACATATCTGGATAGGAAAGAATATATATCTATAGCTACAAGACCCCAAGCTAACCAAGAATCGCGCCACCGGTATATTTCCAGCACTTGTGGTACCACTTGGCATTCTTCTCCGCCTCCAGCGCTTTCTTCTCAACAGACTCTTCGTAGTCAGCGTCAAATTCGCGTACACCGCTGACAAGGTCCATTTCAGCCGGCTTGACCCGGCTGCCCAAGCCATAGTAGACTTTGCCTCCAGCAATCAGCAGAAGGTAGATGGGAATTCCTAGATAAGAAGTGACGAAATTGGTCTTGTTGAAGCTCGGCAGGAAGGTGTCGTATCCCTTGAAGAAGCAAATGATGCATGAAGCAACCAGAGCTACCCAAGTCGCCCATGGTTGGAAGGGTGCTCGATAAGGCAATACGCTTGGGTCAATGTTTTGTGCCTTGAGACCCCGTCGGAACTGAATGTGAGAGACTTGGATACTGATCCATGTCAACAGCCCGAACACGGTTACAAGGTTCACAAAGTACTTGAACACAGTAGCTGCCGAGTTTGTCACGTTCAAATATGCCAAGGCCATGAACAAACTACTGATTCCCAAAGCGTAGTGAGGGATACCAGTCTTCATGGTGCGTTTGAAGATGGCTGGCGCGTTACCGTCCACTGCCAGACTGTGCAGAGTTCGTGAAGCAATGTAGAGATCCGAATTGGCCGCTGACAGAACGAATAGCAGAATAGCTCCGTTCAAGATGTGGTTCAGGTATTTGATGCCAGCAAGCTGAATCGCAACGACGAATGGTGAAGCTGCTGCAGAGTTGGATCGCTTCAATGCACCAAGCAGTTCTTTCGAGTTTGATGGAACGATCAGACCGAGCAAGAAGACGAGACCAATGTAGAAGATCAAAATTCGGTAAAATGTTCGCTTGATTGCGGCCGGTACAGTCTTCCGTGGGTTTTCAGCTTCCGCAACGCACACACCGACGAGCTCGGTTCCGAGATAAGCAAAAGTTGCCTGCACAAAGACAGCCCAAGTGCCCAGGAAGTATCCGGTGTTTCCGGTCTTTAAATATTGTTTGAATGCTCCAGGGTTCTTCCAGTAGTGGAAACCAGTCGCGTGGCCACTGGGAGTACCTCCGGCAGCAATACAGACACAGAGGATAATCAGACCAACGATGACGATGACTTTGATGGTAGACATCCAGAACTCAATCTCACCAAAGTACTTGACGCCAGCAAAGTTGATGATCAGTATGACAACGATAAAGATTGAGATCCACACGGCAACGTTGATGCTGGTATTCCAGTATCGAATGACGAGAGCGGCAGCAGTCAACTGGTTGGGTACCACAATGACATACTTGAACCAGTAGTTCCATCCAGTAGCGAGTCCTAGTGCCGGATCCACGAATCTCGTCGCGTAACCAGCGAATCCGGGCGTGTTTGGCACAAAAGTCGCCATTTCTCCGAGTGCAATCATGGTGAACCAGACAATTATTCCGACGATGGCGTACGCAATGAGCATACCCGCAGGTCCTGCACGGGACAAGGCCTGACCAGTTCCGATGATGAGACCGGTACCAATGGCACCTCCGATACTGCAGGTGTCAGTACTGCACCAGACATTTCTTTTGGCAGAGAGACTCACGCAATCATACCGATATGTCTACTCTTCAATTGTCGTCGAAGCTCTCCATCGTGCGTCGGCATGTTCTCGCCCTCATAAATCTCGGTCGTGAGTCCAGCATCATTGTACTTTGTCGTCGAAGGACTCAGATTGACAGGACTGGTTTGCTCCTTCATTTCTGAAAAGAAGCTAGCAGACTGACACGACTACTTTGACAGTCTTGTCTTCTCGTCCCAGAGAACGAAGCTGCGATTGAGAAATTGGAGGACGGGTCAGGGTACAAGTACTCGAGACCAGCCAGCCGGGGAGGGGAGGGGGGGGGGAAGCAAGAGGACGAGTGGGCGTGTGGCAGGACTGATGACAACGGACAATCCATGGGATCCTATCAGGTGAGTGGTCCTTCCCAAGGTTCGGAGGATGCTGTGTGCGAGGGCCCTCACTCAACGTCCCAGTCGATTGATTCTGTCGATTGATTCAGTCGATTGATTCAGTTGATTGATTGATTGATGGAGTTGAATTGGAGGGTTGGGCCTGCGACTGCGACTGCGGAGTGGGAGTTGTGGCCGAGTGGCTGAGGGAAAGGCTTAAATCTCCGCGAGATTCAATCTGACACAATTTCCTCGTGTTCTGATTGGTGGCCTCTTATCTTCTGCCTGCTGCGCAATCAATCAATCCAATCAATCCAATCCACCTGCGTGAGACGTTCCACAGCAAAGATTTTCCACTTTCAGTCGATGCTCTCACTGGGATTCTTGCTATCGTCAATTTTGTCAGATGGTCATTGTATCGGTCTGAGCGATAATCAGCCAGAATTTGACTGTCCACGTACTCACTGCAGCAGCTGCACGATAGACGAGAGAAATGAATGAGGGTGGTGAGACTCGGGACAAGCTCTCAGTAGAGATGGCATGACTGCTGGTGGCTGAGCCAGTCTCGCCGGTAGAAAATGTTCACCTTCCTCTTCCATCCCATCCCATCCACTTGGGACACACTTCAGTCAAGGATCAAAGCCACTCTTGCGAGCACTCGCGATCGTGCATTAAATCGGAAAATGTCTCGTTTTTGCTTGGTACGTCCACTTCACTGGTCTTTATCCTATCTCGTGGCTTGCGCTAAAGGCGGATAACGTTCTGCCTCTTATTTACACTACAGGCAGAAAAACAGAAAAGTACTCGAAGTTTTGGACGGCCTACAGTTTCGCCTGTCTCTTTCTGACAATGTCCTCAAGGTTGACAAACTGTCGATAGTATGCCAGAACTTCGGGGTTAGCTATCGTGGCAGACACTTTCGGAGATTCTCCAGCCTGTCAGATTAGTCATAATCCTTTCCATCTCCCACCAACCACGTACCAGGATCTGTTTCACGACCAACTCCACTTTCTTGCCGTTGATTGTGGTGGGTATACTTTCCGTATAAAAGACGTGCTTCGGCACTACATGATTGTCAGGTCCAGTCACACTACATGGTAGACGTCAAGAACTTACCGTGTCGTGGCGAGAGTTCCCGCTGAATCGTCTTTTTGATCCGCTGCACCAAGTCATCCGTGAAATCAGCCCTGCTCTTGGTGATGACAAACAAGAGCACACTTTCGTCTGAATCAGTGGGCCGTCGCTGACCGACGCACAAGGCATCGACGATCTCGGGAAACTTTTCAGTGATGCTGTAGATTTCAGCTGAACCGAATCTCACACCGGACGGATTGAGTACGCCATCGCTGCGTCCCAACATGGTGACTCCTCCACTCGCCTCAAACTGCACAAAGTCAGAGTGGTGCCATATGCCGGGGTACGTCTCATAGTAAGCTGACTTGTACTTTTTCCCATCGGGATCAGACAGGAAGTAGATTGGTTGTGAGGGAAATGGTCTGATGCACACTAACTCTCCTGGTGTGCCTGGTGTCGAGATGTCCTTGCCAGCGGCGTCAAACACCTTGGCAGCCATGCCTAGTGCTACACATTGTAGTTGTCCAGCGTAGACGGGTGTGATTACATTGTGCATGAAGAAGCACGACATGAGATCCGTGCCGCCCGAAACGGATGCTAGTTGGATGTGTGTCGGCCATGACTGGTAGAATTGATGAAAGAGTGCTTCTACAAGCACCGATCCGGTCGAGGTAACGCAACGAAGAGATTGGAGGGGTGCCAGGTCTTTCGGGACAATGTTCTGAGTCTTCAGTTCGGAAAGCCATCGCGGAGACGTGCCATAATGCGTAATCTTCTCGACTTCAATGAAATCGATGAGCCCAGGAATGTTGACCATGGGCGAGCCATCGAGACAGACAATGGTCACTCCTGCGGCAAGGGACGTCAACAGGTAGTTGTACATCATCCAACCAGTGGTAGCTGCATGTTTTAGCTGTGATTCTCCTATTCATCATCCAAAGAGTGCTTACTGTATTGCCAGTAAATATCGCCTACACGCATGTCCGCCTGCAAAGCATATTCTTTCCTCATCTGTAGCAGCACACCGCCAACGGAATGCACAATACACTTAGGAGGTCCTGTCGTGCCGGAAGAGTACATGACGAATAGTGGATCTGTATGAATCAGCAAAGTCGCACAAAGACTCTATGCGTGTCATTTACGCGTAAACTCGACTTGTTCATAAAGAAGCTCTTTGCTCCTCCTAGTGTGCCTTGTGTAAAGTTCTTCGAGGGTGCAGGCCTTCCGGTGCTTGATGCGAGATGCCATTGAATCCATGTTGGGCACAATGACAAAGGCTGCAAGGCTATTTGAATCAATCGAGGTCAGCACAGTCTCCGCCTTCGATAGTAACTCATGTGATTTGTTGTTGTAGAATGATGCATTGTCAAAAAAGACAATCTTGGGAACAATTTGTCTCAATCTGTCAAGAATACCAGAGATTCCCATGTCAGTTGCAGTGGATGAGTAGACAGCACCGATGGAAGCAGTTGCCAACACAAGAGTGACGGCATAGATTGAATTGGCAAGGATTCCTGCAACACGGTCACCTTTGCGGACACCGAGAGACCGAAGTGCGTCAGCTAGCCTATGAACTCTGTCCTTGAGTTCCGCAAAGCTAAAGCGCTCAACCTGAACAGCACCTTCTCTCGCTGTAATGACTGCATTCTGCTTTACATCCTTTCCCTCCAGACAATTCTCAGCATAGTTTAGCCTCGCTCCTGGAAAGAATTGTGGTGGTGGATAAAGGGCACATTCAGATAACTTCGTAGTGCCAGCAAGGGTGGTCTGAGGAAGAGTAGAGTATTGTATCTGCAAGAAGCTAGAAAGGTCTATCCAGAAGCTGTCTTCCTTGATCGAGTACTCGTACAGCTGGCCATACGTGCCAAGTCGTTGCTTTCTTTGTTTATTGACATGAGCCATGAATTTGTGAATTTGTGTATCGGCTGGGCCACTAGCTAGTGGGCGCCATACAACACTCATATTGGATCCTCAGTCTTTCGTATAATCGGACTCTACTCTACTTACTAGGCAGGGTTTTCTCCCACTGGCATCGACTCATCCGTGAGATGTGTCTGCAGAGTTCCGTAGTACTTTGTGCGGTGAGTGGTCGGAGTCCGTCAAACCCACCGGAGCAGGTTCACGAGTGGGTTCCCCGCGATTGCCGTGTGCGACCTTTTCTGTGTGGGGATTTTATGGAGCCGAAGGCTTGTTGTTGGCTCAACCTTGTGAGATGATTAACGAGCTTTACTGTCCACACTTGCTAGTCAACCAAAGTTTTAATGCTAACGACTTATGTAAATCACCTGATGACCTTCTAGAGTCCCTTGTGGTCCTTTTTGTCCGTTGTCCAGAGTGGTGTCTTGACCATCACTGAAACAACCTCGTACAGGACGTCGGCTGCAGCCATGGTAGTCAATTCTGCGTTGGTGTCGTACGCTGGGGCAACCTCGACAATGTCTGCACCCACAAGCTTCATTCCATCAAGCCCACGGATAATTGTTCTAAGTTCTCGGCTGGTCCAACCACCGGTCTCTGGGGTTCCTGTGGCGGGAGCAAAGGCAGGGTCGAGAACGTCAATGTCGATGGACAAGTACGCTGGACTATCACCAATAATTTCCCAAATCTGTTTGATGAGCATATGCAGGAGGTGAGACAGATGTCCTTACCTTGTCGATGATACCTTGAGTACCAATTCGGTCAATTTCTCGAGCTTCCATGATTGTGAATCCACAGTCGCCGTCATTGTCATAGTCCGATGGTCCACTTAAGGTTGTCCTATACAAGGTTAATATCACTGTTTGACGGCGTGCTTCAACAAGTCATACCTGATACCACAGTGGATATTGCTGTTGTTGCTGACAAGACCTTCTTGCGCAGCATGCCAAAAGTAAGTCCCATGGTTAATTTCAGCCCTATCAAAATCAGCCGAGATGCCTTGTCAGATGCGTGGGACCTACTGCTTGGAGGGAGAACCACCAAACACCCGTGGCTTCCATGTGTCGAGATGAGAGTCGAAGTGAATGACTTTGGTCGCCCCATAGACAGAGTTGATAGATCTCAAAAGTGGCAGGACGATGGTGTGGTCTCCACCAAGAGTCACAATTCGTGGATGCGACTTGCCGTGCTTAGCAAATGGCACGGTCTCGTGAGATCCACTTGCTGGCTTGCGGTGCAATAACTCTTTGTGACCATCCTCGATCTGCTTAATGGCGTAGGCATTATCATAAGAAGTGACTGGAATATCACCTAGTCTTGTCAGCAGTTGTTGTCTCGAGTGTTGGGGATAAGTTTACCGCAGTCAATCATCTTCGCCCATGAGCTGAATGGGTTGACGTCCATGTTGACATTGTATCCTCCATACAAATCTGATCATTAGCGATTGACGCTAGTGAACTTGAGCGGCAGCTTACTCAATCGTCGAGATCCTTGTCTGATTCCGGACGGTCCAAATCTGGCACCAGCTTGCTCATGTTAGCGGATTGTGCTGCTCGTTGTCAGAGACTGCCTTACGTCGGTATGAAGTGCCAGTGTCGAATGGTGCTCCGAGGAAAGCAATGTCAAAGTCGACATCTGGATCCTCCAAGCACTTGTAGTAGTCAATCTTTCCAAAAGTCTTTCCACGTTAGTGTCTGGACTGACTTTGCTATAGCGTACACGAATGACATACGGAGATTCCGGAAAAGACACTGTCTGCTTGTGGCTCACCATCTCCATTACCAGACTTCACAATGTAGTTCTGCAATGTTGTCAGATGATTTTCACTTGAGTTCGCAAAGTTTTACAGGATATTTTGAATCAGCCTTGACCACCGGCTCTTTGCCGAACAGGGTTTGCTTAGCAGCAGCCTGCGAGACCAGCAAGGCAGCAGTGAAAGTCTTGATCCCAACCATTACGCGTATATGCTCGTACCAACATCCCGAGACTAGTTACCATGTCTCTCTTATAGTGGTCGACAACTAGATTAACGCTACGTATTATATATGACTAACAGAAATCTCTTGTGGGGAGAATCACGTCCGTTGCAGCCGATATCAGTCGTCATCTGCCTGAGCTTGTGCCACCAATCAACTTCACGCACTTCCTGCTCGGACAGTACAGGCTTACGAGCCTCTATGCATGCGAGGATACGGCTATTTTTTCGAGCACCAAATGGCTAGTATATTGTTACGCACATTGAGACCCATTTCTAAGCAGGGATCAAATCTAGTTTGATGCCCAATGACAGACACACAAGATATGGCTTATTTGTATATAGCTTACAACAACAACTGTGACCAGTCAATCATGACCTGCAATCGCAATTGAGCTTACGATTCGGATCGAGGGTCCGGCAGTTGAGGATGATGGCTACGTACGTTTCCGAAGTCATCAAGAGGAACGCTGATGCTGTGCTTCAAGTCTCTGATTTCCCGGCCAATGTCGGGTTTTCTGTGCTGTGGACGCGGGAGGCGCCGCAGAGATAAGGATGTTGGTGGCTGTGGGATGGGAATGATTGGTGGAGGTGGGCAGCAGTTCCAGGGTTGAGATGAAGTCCAGTCTCAGCATCTTTCCTCTTGCAGCTGCTGCACCGGCTTTCTATAGATAAGGAAAGTTGCCTTTGCAGATGGATTAAATGTTCGTAATAGAAACTCTCATTACCCCTCAAGTCCTTCCCAGTCTTACGTGAACATTTTGTGACCTCCTTCACCTCACAACTTCTATACCAGAGTTCCATCTCCACAGCTACCGATAAATCGTGCCATCCAAAGACAAAATGGCAAAGTGTGGACGTCCACTGATCTATCACACCGAGGCCGCTCGAAAGAATCGCAACAAGGAAGGCATGGCCTCGAGAGTCTGTAAAGTCCATCACTGACCAGGTGTAGCGCAGTCTGCTTTCCGACGACGTCGTGACGATAGGGTACGGCAGCTTGAACTCGAAGTAAATGCTCTAAAGAGCGAAAAAGAGCAGCTCGTACAACGTCTTTGCCAAATGGAGAGCATGATGGGCTGGTCAGCTTCTCAAACACACATCGGCAAGCTGCCCCTGTCTTCTGCACGTCTTTGCATCCTATAATCAAGTAGATTTCCAACCACCCAGCGCGAGTGTGCAGTCATCCCCTTCCTCAGTCTTCACAGCCGCCGAAATGGACGCTCTGTTTGCTGACTTTCCGCTGCCGATAGTGCCTCCTGTGGAGACACAGGAGGCATATATGTACAGCGCTCCGATATCGACGTCGATGTCGACGACAAGGTTCGATTCAGTTCCCATGTAATGACAGGCTCGTAACAAACTCGTGTCAAAAAGCACCTCATGAACTTTTCCATGGGCTTGAACTCAGCTTAGTACATAGATTTAATGATTCATTGTCCCGATTGCTCTCAGCCTCTGTATAATGTCCGACTAAGCGAGACGTGTGATCAAAAGTGCAGGTTTCGTCGTGCGTACGGGTTTGTGTCCTTCGGTAATTGCCATGTCCTGCCACATAACGCCAGTTTGCACTATCAATTTCCGTTATTCATAAAAATTACACATGGGAAGTGTGGAACCGGAACCACCGTGTGAAAAGATGTGGAGCTTAAGAAAAGAGTCTGCGGCACATCAGAATAATGCACTATTAGCTCGGTACGGTCTGAGACTTTTGTCATATGACGGACATACAGATGACTGATCTGAAGACTGCAGATGTAGGCTTGAAGCGCGAGAAGGGACTTCCAGGATCCGGGCTTGGTCGCAGTGAGGAAATAAAAGTAGACTCCAGAGGAAACGTCCTGCACCCAACTCCTTCAGACGATCCTAGAGATCCTTTGAATTGGCCTTTGTGGAAGAAACGTATGGCTGGTACAGTGGGTGGAAGACCTTCGCTGATGCAGACATAGATTCCTGTCTTGCCGTTGTAGCGCTGTAAGTGTTGTTCGTAAGGCCTTGTGTCCCTATTGACCCGAAAGTTATTATTTTCTGTTCACATTCTTGACCACAGTCACAGTTCCCAGCTTCGCTGATCTGCAGAGTAAGCTCAATATAAGCTATGAACAGGTCAACTATACCGTGGCAGTTCCTGCTCTTGTAAGCTTTAACGTCAACAAACATTGGTACCTGCTTGCTGATCAAGTAGGGATTAGCCCTCGGGCATCTCTTCTTCAGTCCGTGGGCTGCAGTTTATGGCCGTCGCATTGTTTTCATCCTTTCATGTATTGTTGCTCTTGTGGCTTCAGTTGGGTCAGCGGTTTCGACCTCGTACAGCGGTTACATGGCTGCTAGGTTCTTCCAGGGCTTTGGTGTCTCGCCTGCTGCGACAGTCGGTCTGATGATCATCTCAGATCTGTACTTTGAGCACGAGAGAGGTCAGAAGGTGGGCATATGGTGTTTGGCCATCGACATAGGTCTTGTCATTGGTCCATTGCCTGGTGGATTCATCTCAGCCGTGTCTGTGGACTGGCCAGCCTGGCTGACTGCCATTCTTTTTGGTGCAAATCTGTTGTTGATGATCTTCTTGCTGCCAGAAACACTGTTTGAGCGACATCTGGCCAGTGACTCCGAGAAAGGGACACCGGCAGCATTCCTCAATTATCGGCGACTAATCTCAGGCAAGCGAGTAGTGCCATGGAGTGGCTTGCTTGATGTCTGGACAATGTTCAAGCACTTTGATGTCGCACTTGCAGTCTGTTATTACTGTTGGACTTTCTATTGGTGGATACTCACAGTCATTACAATGGTGCCGGCAGCTTACGAGCAGTACTCTGCCTCAGTACAAGGACTCTTGTTCTTGGGGCTTGTGATTGGTACTTTGTTCTCGGAAGCTTTCCTGTCTGGGTCATTATCAGACTGGCTAGTGGCTCGTCTGGCGGCTCGCAATGGAGGTCACAGGACACCAGAACAGAGACTTTGGCTTGTCTATCCTGCATCATTGCTGACTTTCGTGGGTATCACTCTCTTTGGCTGGGCGATCGAAAAGAATTACCACTGGATTGTCAGCCAAATCGGCCTAGCCTTATTCGCTGCTGGAATCCAGCAGAGTAACACCATGATCAGTTCATATATGTTGGACTGCCATCCTGCATTGACCAAAGAGAGCGTCACATTCTATACCGTGAGTCCTCGATACGCGTTCTGACCAGAACGACTTCTGATGCGTGATAGGTCAACTTGAATCTAGCAGCCTTCGTGAGTCCTTTCTTTGCTGCAGTCTGGGTCACTAAAGATGGATTTGGATGGGCATTCACGGCTCGTAAGTGGACTTCTGAGAAGCATAATGGAATGGTGCTGACGATTCGATAGAAGGTCTCATAACACTTGCTACCACTGCTTTGATTGTACCATTTCTGCAACTGCGAAAGAGAAAAATGATAAGAGCGTCAAAGGTCTAGACAGCTCGGCGCCCAGTGTATATCGTTATGTATGTAAACCTGCAGATATAGACATAAGATAGTCCTGCATCCAAATGTAATATTCACTGTGGTTTACTCAAATTGCGATACCTTGGAATTTGTAGAACGACTCCAAGTGCTGCTGGTCGTGGCAAAGATGAACGGTGCCAGATGATCATGAGTACCGGTGCGGTAGCCATCAGTCCTGGTGGCTTCAATGTGGCTAATTCGCAGCAATACCGTAGTGATGATTCACCCCGGTGCATACGTATGTCCTCACTATCCAAACAAGACTCACAACAGCTCTTATGCTCGATCTTCATCCTACTTCGACTGTCACCACTCTGGCAAGTACCCGGAGATGTGAACTCGCAGATCATCAACGCGGACCGTACTCTTGAATCGAATGGCTTCAATATGCTATGGATAATATTTTAATGTGCATGTGATGCTTCTTCTTGCTCGCAACGCTCGATCGCTTTTCTGGTTTCCTCTTCCCAGTTCGCCATAGAAACTAGAAGCCATTCACTCAATCCTACACAGAAAAGAGCGAGGCAAGATCCCAACCACAAACCCGTCAATCGCCAACCATGATATGCAAGGTATATACCCACAGGCAGACCAATAATGTAGTAAGAAACACCATTGATCGCTGCTCCAAGGTGTTGCTTTCCTAGAGCTCGTAGACTACCGCCATTACTTCCGACAAGTCCATCAGCAATCTGGAACGCTGCGACATAAGGCATAATGTGCGAGACTAGAGCGACTACTTTTGGCTCATCCGTGAATGCTTTAGCAAAAACTGACCGTGTCGCTAAGAGAACAATGCCGACAGTCAGTCCGATCGCAATGGAAGCAAAAGAGGCAGTTTGTGCGGATAATCTGGCTAATTTGGCGTCTTGCAGTCCCAAGATGTTTCCGATGCGAGCAGTTGTCGCAACTCCAACTATATCGTGTCAGCTAGAACATTTCACACCAATCGTGTCATTTACATCCAAATGGTATCGTGTTCAGAATCTGGTCTGCAGTGCACACCACGGATTGTGCAGGTAAATCGAGACCACCAAGTTGACCAGCGACGATGGTGATAATCTCGAAGGACCACCATTCAGTACCAATCATGAGGACACCATTAGCAGCAAGCTTCGTCATTGGCCACAACTCTTCGAATGCATCTCGACTGAATCCACCCCAGCACTGGGATCCATCAATTTTCCATGTATACAGTACAAGCAGTCCGAAGGAGAACCAGTAAGTTATACCTGTGGCTAGAGGTGCGCCCAGCAAGCCCATGCCAAAGGTATACACCATGAGATAGTTCAGTCCGACATTAAGAGGAGAAGTGATCAACAGCACATACGAGCCTGCTTGCATGATATTTTGTGCCTGCAGATACTTCTTCAAAGCTTCAAAGGCCACGTAGCCAGCTGCACCCGGCAAGAGTACCCGTAGGAATTCTTGCACTAGGTCAGCTAGGTCTTCTTCCTGCTTCAAGAATCGTAGAAAGCCCGCAGAAAAGAACCACAGAATTGCGAATGGGATGTACATGAAAGCGAGGACAATACCAGCTCGTTGCAGTACGACTCCGACTCGTGTCTTATCTCGAGCAGCTGAGAAGAGGGACGACGCTAGCGTGTCAATGGCTGTAGTTCCGCCCAATCCCAACAACCATATCGTCGCCATGGCAAACATGTATGAAAACGCTGCAACAGACAAATTAAGTGGTGAAGTCCTTCCGACAACAAAGACTGATCCCGTCTGTATACTGTTCTGCAGGACATAGCTCCCGATGACTGGCAAGGCATTCTTCAGGATGATCCAGAACTCAGTAAGGACTTGTCTAGCGTGCGACTTGGGTTTGTCGTAATTCTCGATCGTGCCTTGCTGCACAGCCGCTTGCGCATGAGTATCGCCCTTGAGCAGAGGATCGCGTTCAGACATGTTTGTATTGTGCAAACACAAACTCGTGTAGTTCCCTAGGCAATCTCACTGGGATTCAAGCTCGGAAGATCAGTCAGTTGAGTTTTGGATAGTCAAAGTCTCAGGCTCAACGATAGCACATCGAATGTCGAGTCGCTTGGTTCTACCCTACAGTGGCAAGTCATCCAATAATGTCCCTTTTCCATGTGTCACGTTAATCATGGATATGTCTGCATACACGGAGACGCCGTGGCGATACTGCCGACGTTTTTGTTACGTACATGCTTGTAGATAAGCGCTTCCGAGCCAATCCTATTTCGAGATTGGCGTTTGTCGAATGTGGGGTTCCTTTTCTGTTTGTCATGGAAATTCACGGGTTGGGTGAGGTTCAATTGCCGAGCGCTTAAGTGAAGTGGTTCTGCTATTGCGCATACACGGCAAAGGCAGGTCATCGGAACTGTGTGGTCTGATAGAAATCGTTGAATCAAGATTAATGGAATTCGATGTGTGAAAGCTATGCTATCGCTAATTACTTTGGCATCATAAGCTCAGGTCGTACTCAACACATTAAAGTTGACCCCATGACAGTCTGGCAAGACAGACTCCAACCTCGTTCGTGCTTCCTGTTGTACGCTATTCGTTGCATCCCCTGTGTTTGAACGTACGTGGATCGTAACTTCACCAAGTATCTTGTCCGTATCGCCAGCGTGATACCAGAAGCGGATACCAGACATACTATGGACAGATCGAAGACGACTAATGTCATCCAAGACTTCTCGCAACACCACTTCGTTCTGGTCTCTCGACATGGCAACAAGATCCTGTGTAGTTGATGTTACCAGAGGCACCACTGAGCAAAAGATGAGAACGGCGATGAAGATTGAGGCAAGAGGATCGAAACCAGGCCAGCCAGTCTGTTTGTACAGTAACGTCGACACAATCACTCCGACACTGCCCAGTGTATCGGCGAGGACGTGAAGAAACACGCCATGCATGTTGTGCGAATGCTCATGTTTGTCTACGTGAGTCAGTGAAATCATTCTGAAAATGCTGAAATGTCTTACGCGTCCCTGAAGTGGCACCCCGGAGAGCTTTGCAGTCCGCATGCAAGTGTGCTTCACTTTGCTGTGCGTCTGTACACCACTTTACAGTTACTGCCGGTTCTTGTTTTACTTCATAGATTGTCGGCAGATGTACATGTGTAGACTCCTTCTTGGACTTTGAGTAAAGTGGCCGGCTGTTGCCCAATAGAGACGTGCAACCAGAGATTGATATTAGGAAATGTAGAACAGATCTGAGAACAGCAATGAGCCTGAATGCTGTTTTGTCTGACGATGGATTCACTTGGGCTTGTGTGGCTTTCACAGCAGGATTGTGTGTATGAGACTTAGTCTGACACAAAGTCGGCTGAACCTGCTCTGGTGCGTCGTGCGAGTGGCTATGTCCGTGACCGTGGTTAAACGCCATGATGCCAACGAGATTTACTAGCAGACCCAGAGTCGACACGAGCAGCAGCTGGTCAGTCGTCATTTCCGGAGGCTCCCTCAGCCGCTCCAGGGCTTCGACGACAATAGAGACCGAGACCAAGAGTAAAGAAACTCCATTGATGAAGCCTGCTATGATCTCGAACTTGGCAAAGCCAAAGGGATACCGACGTGTCGCTGGCCACTTTGATATGATGGCAGCAACAAGTCCGATGACGAGAGCTAAACAGTCAAACAGCATGTGTATGCTGTCAGAGATAAGTCCCAGCGAATTTGTCCAGAGTCCATATAGCATTTGTATAATCATGAAGGAGAAATTCAGAGCCAGGAAACAGGATATATTCCGGGACTCTGGGTCTCTCATGACTAATTGAAACTGTTGCATCCATTGATTCGACTTTGTGATTTGCATAGTCTCACCTGTACGACCGACCAGTACTTGCGGCATTTTACTGATGACTCAGACACTTGTCGCCGTTGGTTGATTGTGTGCTTTTCCCTGCTCTACGTCCAAATCCTCAAGGACAACTAAGAAACTTTCTTGATAGCACTCCACAAAGTGTTATCAAGGCTCCACTTTTCTTGTACGTAAAAAGAATTACGCGACGCTTTAACGGTCCGAGGCGGACGAGATCGGCACTTGAGCACGATAGAGGGTTCCGTCATTGAGATGATAATTCACATCAGGACTGCAGTACAAACCCTGCAGGTCGAAAGATGACCTTTGTAGGGTACAATCATGTAGCACTGGGCAATCCTGCAAGCAAAAGAAGTCCCGATCTGGAGTACTGGTGGCTCACGATGATATTTGGGGCTGAAAGTAACTGCAGACTAGTTGTTCACCAAGACTGGACAGATGTGAGGAATTGAAGATGCAATGTCAAGCTGAAGCGTTCATGACGAGTCTTGCTGCAGCTGATGTGACCTTGGCCCTGGACTTGACTGATCGAGGGCGACTCGAGGCGATCTTCTGTTTGGCGCTTCTGCAGAAAGTGGAGATCATCTTCTTCTCTTCCGGTAAACAAATTCCGTCCCCCACCTTTCACCATTGCTCGATCGAGTGCAGTTGCAAGGAATTTACTTCGCCCTGGAGGAATCTATCTTACAAATTCCGTCCAAGCATTCGTAGTGATATAGTCAACAGTCCCAGGTCAAGTCAACTTGTGTCTAATAATAATACCTTCCTCATGTCCACTTGAACTTCTTGGAGCAGACAACATCGAGTGCTTTGGATAGTCATGGGTGTCCTTCAGGAGTTACTGGCCAGTCCACTGACCTATGTTGCAATAATCATAGGTGTGATTACTTATCCTTACTTATCAGACCCTTTCGGTATCAATTGGGTAAGTGGACCCTGGTCATCTGGTGTGCAGTGACTGACTGAATTGGTATAGGTACCCGGTCCATTGCTGGCCAAGTTCAGTCCACTCTGGCTCTTCAGGGAGGCAAGGAATGCACGTCGTTTTCGTTCTGTGCACAAACTGCATGAAAAGTACGGAAAGTTCGTCAGACTCTCGACCGATCATGTCTCGATCAATGACTGTGAGGCAATTCCGATCGTGTATGGGCATGGCACTGGTACGTTGAAGGCTGGATTCTATGATGCCTTTGTAAGCATTCATCGAGGACTCTTCAATACTCGTGACAGGGCAGAGCACACAAGAAAAAGGAAGATTGTTTCTCACACTTTCTCCCAGCAGAACGTCGTTGGATTTGAGCCTTACATTCAACACAACATCTCCAACTTTCTTGAAAAGATGAATGCACTTGTTGATCGCAGTGAGAAGGCTGCTGCTACCTTTGACTTCCTGCCCTGGGCAAATTACCTCGCTTTTGACATCATTGGCGACTTGGCGTTTGGCACACCATTCAACTTTGTCAGAGACGAGGCAGATACGAATGATGCCATCCGCATCTTGAATGCCCGTGGAGAATGGTCAGCAACGGTCGGCATTATGCCATATATCAAACTATGGACGCCATACATGTTCTGGGACTCCTTCTTCCCGAAAGGACTAAAATCAGTCAAGGACTTGGCTGCCATAGCCATCGCGGCGGTAGAGAAACGGCTCAAGACTGACAGTGATCGCAAGGACCTCTTGAGTTTTCTAATCAAGGCGCGAGACGGCAACGGCAACCCTATGCCTGATGGTGAGCTCAAGGCCGAAGCACTGACACAATTGATTGCTGGATCAGACACCACATCAAACAGTCTGACATCCATACTTGATGTGCTTTGTCGAAACCCAGCAGAGTACGCAAAGCTCATGAAATCTATTGACAGGATGATGGAAGACTTGGGAATAGCACGATCCGATACGCGCCTGGCTGACTTTTCAGAAGTCCAGAACAACAAGGACTTGTTGAACTGTATTTGGGAATCGATGCGCATTCGTCCCACATCGGCCTTGGGACTCCCTCGTTCCGTGCCAGAAGGAGGTCTGACCGTCTGTGGCAAACACTTTCGTACCGGCACAGTGTTGAGTGTGCCGAGTTATTCTATCCACCACGATCCATCAATTTATCCCGATCCATATGAATTTAAGCCCAGCAGGTTCGCCGACAGTCCTCCCAATGACAAACAGTTTGTGCCATTTTCTTATGGTCCTCGTGCTTGTATCGGACGGAACGTTGCCATGATGGAGCTGCAGACAGTGTTGGCCAACTTACTCTATCGCTTCGACTTTACTAGGCGAGACGGTAATGATGTAGAGACTGTGCTGAGGGAGGGATTCCTGGTGAAACCAAAGGAGCTTGTGGTAGTCATGAGTCGGAGACCATGATCAGTAAGGACTCTATAGTAAAAGCTTCGTGCTCATACCAAAAAAAATATAATCGAGGTCAGGCCTCTGCAAGGTCAAAGAACGATTTTTGAAGATTGATTATAATTGGTCTTTGCAGACGTGTATGAGTCGGGCACTAGTACTTTTGTCTACACTGCGCACCAGTATGACTGATTTCTGGGATGAGACTAAATCAGTCTGGCACTTGTGGAGAGGCACGGCCCGTCTCGTAGTTCTGAACCAAATGACGTGCTTCATGCTATTCCAATGCTCGAAACATGCCAAGATTCCAATTTTTCTGCCCTTGCTACTCATAACTCATATCTTTGCCGTAAGTATTGCATGCTGTGTCTACTTTCTGATTTCTCGCGATGAATGATGCTTCTCGCTGAATATGAATGCTCGCGCTTGAATGCAATTTTTCGCCTATGCTAGTTCTCCTGATTCCTTCGGACCCTGAATGTCGCTCATGTTACCGTCTTCGACACAGTCCAGCGAGACAACTCATGATTTCGTGCTTGTGACCTTCGACTGCGCTCATCTGAGTCCTGACGTCCTCTAGTTCCACTGCAAGGCGTCTCACTTCCTCTGTGTGACAGGCGTCACTGCTCAGACTCTCTGATTTGAGCCGCAGCCAGGTTTCCCGCATGGAAAGGGATCGTCCAAGATCGTCCAACTCAGCTTGATTTGTTGCCAGGGTATTAAAGGAGGGGCGAGTGATGGGTATAGGTCGTGCCAGTGACATTCCGTTTGTTTGTTTGTTCGCAACGCAAGACCAAAATTGGGGTATGATGAAGGTGCTATGACGAATGTGCGAGAAAGAACCTGACCCAGTACTAATACAGATTTGTATTGTAACAAGAGGTTCGTGCACACCAACAGGGATATGTGAGGCACAGACGCAAGGCCTGTGTTCTCCAAAAGAAAGAAAGACCGACTTTTAGGAGTGGGTCAGTCCTGGGGAGGTAAGATATCTTAGGTACCTGGGAGGGGCAGGCGGGACAATGCGTGACAGCTATCTGGTAACCTTATAGGATCCGACAATGCGCGTGCAAGTGGAACCAGTGGAACGAAGCTCTGGAGGGCAGCTTCACTTTACGGGCACAGATTCCAACTGATCAGCCAGCCTGGCCAACCTCGCGTCGATCGTCTGATCGGTTAAAGGCGATGAAGCTCATTCGCTGCCTACAGGCAAACGCAACAGCCAGAATGTCATGCTCCTCCACTGTGGCCATTTGCCAGTCTGCACCACTGTTGCCCTGCAGATGCCTGGCTCTACTGCAGCTGCCGTATGCATGAGCCCAACAGACCCGGTGAAAGGCGCGGCGAAGCAGTGTTCTGGCAATCAAAATGTTACTCGATCTTGCAGGCTGTCAGGCATTCCCATACTACGCGAGACACACCATCGAGCAGCCACATTGCGTAGAATGGGGCCCAAGGCACTTAATCTGATGGGATTCCACCCAACCTTGGAAGCTGCTACTGCTGCTGCTAACTCTGGAACTCTGGATGGGACTTGAGCTGAAAGGGGCAAGGAGAGCGGTGGGGCAGTGTCCACCAACCTTCCAACCTTGGAATTGGCAGTGAAGGAAGTCCGTCAACGTCATACGTCATAAGGACATTGTCTGACGGCTCCGGAGCTCAATTTATTGGAAACAAGGATCAGCACTTCTTTGTGCCGCTCCTGATTGGCGGACTGTCCAGACAACTAGTCTGTCCTTCCACTTTCTAGCTAGCGCTTACATGTACAAAGCCTGCAGTGTCAAGACGTTGATGTGCTGCTGGATCTGTCAAATGCATGTCCTCTTGCTAGTCAGGCAACCGTTGGCTTAGTCAAGGTGCATGTAGTCCTCCAACAGATCCTTAACTTCAATAACATTCTTCTCTAGCTCCTGCGGATCGGATCGAAAACAGGCACTGGTGAGGACGCTTGTGGAAATTATACTGCAAGTAGATCCCAGGCTGTACTTACCTCGCTCAGCTCGGGCTTGGCAAGAAATGATTAGATGATGTGTAGAATGTGCTCAGTAGTCTAACGTCTGCCTTTGTCGAGTGCCAAAGCGCTGAGCAGCGTTACCTCGAGCTCACGTTTACAGTAGATCTCCGGCTGGACTTGCACCCATGAGCTCGATTTGACAGGCAACCAGTCTTCGGCGCCTTTTCGGGCCGAGCACACGAGCACCAGTACTCTCCACATCAATGTAACCTTTGAACCTTGGATGAGATCCTTGCGTGTCCAGGTGTCTGCCACCTTTGGGAGCCACACCCATGGACGATGCACAACCTTGGCATGCATGAGCTTCGTGCTGCATTTTAAAGAACGTTGTCAGCAGGTCTTGGTCTGACACTCGTAGACGCATCGAGTCGAATACAAGAGCCGTGATCCCAGCTGACTCCAGCGTGCTATTGCACTGCAAAATGTCGCGTTCTCCTGAAGCGTTACGCATACACACCAACAGGCGTCAGGACTTTGATTCTTACTTTCCTGTTGAGGAGTATGAAGATGCACAGGTGTATAATTCAGACTATGCTTCACTGCCGTTCCCTGCCCCACTGACCACGTTACGGGCCAGTTTCAGAGGGGACAATTTCGATTGTGATGAATTCCTTTTGGAGCACCAACGTCATGGTCAACTGGACGATCTTTTGCTCGAGTTGCGCGGACTCAGCACGTTGCTGGATAGTGAATTAATTAAAGGCGTCGAGGACGACTATGAATCCTTCATAGGGCTCGGCAGAATGGACTCTCGTAAAGTGGACGATCTGAAAAAAGGAGTCGTCAACGTGGTCGATCAGCTCAAGACAATGGAAAGCGAGGCTCAAGCAAATTTAACTGAAATAGAAGAGACACTAAAAGCCAGACGAGATCTACGTCGACGCAAAAAGGCAGCTTGTCAGATACTTAAGATATCCATGGCCATTGACGAAATGTCATTCTTTCTGCATGAGGAGAATGATATTCAGAATGCTTTAGAAGCATTCGAGCAACTCACTCAGCTGGCCATCAAAGCTCCAGTTCCTGAGTATGACCAGACGAGATACGACGACCTGGTTGTGGACATGAACGCGCGCTTGCAAACAGACTTGAAGGCTGCAACAGACACGCAGAAGCTCGATTGCGCAATCCTCGTTCGTAGATTTAACGCTGCCAAGCAGAAGAGTCATCCTATCGTTCTAGCGGCTTGACACGCGGCGAGGACATGTTTTTGAACATCATGCAGGGTATTTCAGTGTAGATACATTTTCTTTTTCAGATGTCTGTACATATAAAAGCACATCAAGTCATTCAACGCGTGCAATTTTGTCATCGTCTGTCGGCTCCACACCACAAGCAAACATTCCAACACTGACTTCCTTATAAGTAAGATGATGATCGATGCCAGCTGAGGACAAAGCAAGACGGGATGCGTGCTTCGGGACTCCTTCGAAAAGCAATAGATTCACCCTTCATCTCCGTGAAAAGTCTGGTGGATAGGCCACGTATAGCAGTGGACGCAACATGGTTCATGCCAAACGTGGCTCGAACAGGCCACGCCGAGTTTCTGCAGAGACGCATTCCTGGGTCTCGGTTTTTCAATGTAGACGCCATCTCAGACACATCGAGTCCTTTTCCGCACATGTTGCCGACGTCCTCGCATTTTTCCCAGGCGATGGGCAAGATGGGCATTACCCAATCGGATGACTTGTGTATTTACGACGTTCAGGGTCTCTTTGCCGCAGCTAGAGTCTATTGGACGTTGCGCGTCTTCAATCACGTCGGATCAGTCAAGATTCTGCGGGGTGGACTGTCGGCTTATGAAAAGGCAGGGTATCCCCTCGAAAGTGGACCCGTAGCGGATGTTCCAGCGGTAGAGTACGGCGATGCGCGAGTCAATCAGGACATGGTTGTACTATTTGATGAGATTGTCAAGATTGCTAAGGGAGACGATGGGCATGGTAATGTGCAAGTGCTTGATGCACGACCGAATGCTAGGTTTACGGGTGCCGCGAAAGAACCTCGTGAGGGATTAGAGTCAGGCCATATACCCAACTCCTTGTCCCTGCCTTTTTCGGAGCTAGTGTCTTCCACCGGCGAAATGATTCCAGAAGATGCGCTAAGGCAAGTCTTGGATGAAAAAGGAGTTGATCTGAATCGTCCAATCGTCGCCAGCTGTGGTAGTGGTGTCACTGCATGCGTCATTGCAGTCTCACTCGAGTCTATCGGTGTCCAGGCACGAGTTTATGACGAAAGCTGGACAGGTTACGCCGATCCTTCGAGAGCCGGCAAATTGTCTGGAATGATTGTGAAGGGTGAAACGTGAGTCTGATCACGTCTCAGGTGGTGCAGTCTTTACAGACATGCCCTTGCGCACCTGACTTTTGCTCAGGAAGCGACCCTCCTCGTCGATTCTGTCCTGCAGTGACGAGGATTGAATGTCATCGAGACACAAGCTCCCGAATTTGCCATCTCGATAGTCCTGTATGAAAACTCTCGCAGCTGAGTCGATATCGACTTCGGCTCCCTTTCTGAGCTTGCCAGTCTTGCGGCCAATCTGATCGAGGATTGCGTAGATGTCGTTGGACTCTGGCGTCTTGTAGTACGAGACGTATCCACGTCTCTCTGTCAGATTGATTGTATATAGCAGATAGTCAGCCAGAGTGATTGGGTCGACTATCCAGTCTTTAATGCAATGAACCAGTCCTAATTTCAGCATAGTTCCGCTGTTCGGGATGAATGGTACCATGATTCCTGGCGTGTCGATCAGATAAGCCACGGGATCGTCCAGGACCTTGAATATTGAGTTGGTTGAGCGAGTGATGCCCGGCTGTGCACCTGTCTTTGCAGCCTTTGATTTACCGAGCGAGACATGCCGGAGTGCATTCAGAATGGTCGATTTACCGACATTAGGCATGCCCAACACAAGTATCCTAACACCCTGCACGCTGAGTGCATTATCCTTGATCTTATCACGGATTGTCCGTAGTAGAGAGGAAACAGCATTGCCTTGTTTAGTGTTCTGGAATAGCACAGTACTGGATTGATCCCATGCTTTGACAATCTTCTTCTGTGATACAGAGAGTCCAGACAGATCTAATTTATTATAGACTACTATGCGAGGTCGCTGTGCTAGCAACGATGTGAATTGTGGATTTCGAGATGACAAAGGTATGCGAGCATCGCTATACGAATGAGACGTTTGCTCGTGATGACTTTTCGATTGCGACTCACCGCACCTCTATGAGCAAGTCTGTGGTGTTGAGAAGCTGCTGAATCTCTCTTAGTGCCGCATTCATGTGTCCGGGATACCATGTTGTCTTGACAATGTCCGGAAAGAACTTTCGGGGTATGAAGGTCGTGGGATTCATTCCAGATGTCGAACAATGTTATGTATGAATTCCGCAATTACACTTCCAAGCTTTAGTCATGAACTAATATAGGAATTATGAGCTCAGTACTATCTGTTGATAGTAGATGCCATATCGTACTTTGCTCCAACATCTTTTACTGAGCCCTGTGTAAGTTCTATCTACACTCTACAAAACTCACTCACTTGCAATTGACTTGATCATGCTTCCTGTGATCAGATGATCAATCCTACTGATCAGCCATGATTCAGGTAAGCTGTGTATCGATAACGGATTAATTTACGAGTCCTCACTTTTCCACTGAAACTCGCATGACTGCAACACGAATTGAAGCTTCGAGAATTGTTGATATACCAGAAGCAATTCACTGCTCCCTCACAACATTTAGCACATTGAAGAGAAGATGGAGAACTTGAACCAAAAAGAAGCACAAGTCTTTCAACAATTGGTCGAGGCCAAGCAGCAGAAGGAGTACATGCGCATGTACTCCAACCTGGTCGAACGATGTTTCTCGGATTGCGTCAATGACTTTACAAGCAAGTCGCTGAGTGCTAAGGAGGAGGGGTGTCTCGAAAAATGTGCCGAAAAGTTCCTCAAGCACAGCGAGAGGATTGGACAGAGATTCGCGGAGGAGAATGCAAACATGATGAAATAATTCGGCACGCTGCTAGAGCCATTGTTTCCAGCATAGCAGAGCCATTGAACCAGAGAGAGGTAACGATAGACATGGCTGCGCTTGCTCATCATCCGGCATGACAATTCCACTATTCTCATAATGCTCTTGCACAGTGGTTGAACAACAGCGTGTAAGGCTCAGTTTTGCACGATCTATGAGGACATTCAAAATGAGGAAATGGCATGCCTTTGCGCCTGTCACGCTGTACTACTTATATCAGACCTTATCAGTATCGCATACACTCAGCCCTCAACGAAACCATTCATCGCTTGTCTAATAGATCACCCAATAATGACACATTTCCCTTCTCATCGCATTGCTTCCCTGTTGTAAAGTATGTTCTCTGGTTGATCAAACGATGCCCCGGTGCTGTCGAATTACCAATTTACCAAAATTCGTGGACACTTCTCTGAGATTGTCGACGCCCATTTATTGTTGAAGTTGACGGTTCTGCCGCAAGAGGAGGAAGAACGTCGTTGACTTCTCCTGCCACTGGAAGAGTCATATCAGGATCTGACTTGACGTCAACATTACTTCCTACCTCCCATATGCGTACTGTCCGGTCGTCTGATGCAGATGCCCATTGGTTAACACTTGGGTTCCAAGCAACAGCACCTACGATTTTGCTGTGGCCTTTGATCTGTTCCAACAATGTACCTGACTTGCGATGCCATAAGTACACATCCGAGTCTTCGGAACCAGAAAGGATGAACTGCTCGAGTTCACCAGCATAACAAGATCGGATCACAAACTCACCCTGTTTCTGACCAGTGACTTTACGTAGCATGTGTAAATCTGGTATCGACCACTCTTGTACTTCCATTGTTTGTGCTTTCGGAGAACCTGATCGACCCTTAGGGACTTTCGGTGAACAGCTAATAATCATTCGCTTGGAATCTTTCGAAATGTTGAGTGAGGTAAGTTCAAAATCGGTGTGTAGTAGTGCCAGTCTTTCCTTGGTCCGCAGATCAAAGATGTAGAGCCCAGACTCAGTACTGATTGCGATGACATACTTTCCATCATCACTGACCTTGACATCGTAAATTCGTTCCGTTTCCCAAACATGGACTATACCACCCTTGTCGTCATACAGTATGATCCGTTTGTCCAGTCCTCCACTAACAAATCCTGAATTGGCTCCCGGAAGCCAGCAGGCACTCGAGACACTCTCAGAGTGAGCATTAGTGATCTGATTCATGATGGCGCCCGTGGCAACATCCCAATGCACTATAACATTGTCCTGCGAACAGGTCATGAGTAAGGTCTCATCAGTGTTGAAGGCAATGTATGTGACGCCTTTGAGCTTGCCATCCTTCTTATCTCGCTTGATATCCTCGGAAGTTCTCAGATTGAGGTGATGTAGAGGTCGCATATTGCGAACATCATATATGACTATCAGTCCGTCGGCACCGGTACTGGCCAGGTAGCGACCTGTTTTAGAATATTGAACGTGCCACACCTCATCAGTGTGTGAGCGAAGGACGTGGGAGCTGTGTAAGGGGAAAGAAGATCGAGGACAAGTATGATTCGGGATCAGGAACGAAACTCGATTGGTCGTTGTGTGGTACAGACAGTCCTCGATTTGGGTGTTTCGTGCTGCATTCAGTAGGTTTGCGAGCCTAGCTTCAGGGATCATGCTGTTGGGAGATATGTATGTAGACAATTTTCTTAAAAGGACATGACGTGAGTTGCCTTCCTGACCTGTCCAATTCGACCTGAAGCGCAAATCTTGTGGAGAACTGGCCATAATGAGACTGGACAAGAAGTGTAAACGATCGACGTTATGGCCGAGTGGTGATAACTCTGTCCTGAGTGTTGTCAAAGCGGCTGATGCTTGCTGACTCTCCAGCAACTCCAGGAATTTCTGTTCTCGTATGAGAAACAGCACCTCCTATACAGTGTCAGCTAATTGAGTGTTGTCATCCTGGAATGCATACGGGCTGCTGAGCAACATCATTCAACTCCAGCTCTTTCAAAGCTCGCTCTGCGGCTGACCACTTGCCGGCAAGAACAGAATGTCTGAAGTCCTCCACCAAGGCCGACTCGACACTGACTCCGCTTTCCCTGCTTAATGTATTGACTGCATCACTATAGCCCATGTCCCCAAGAGCTTGGATTATCAAACGAATGGTCTCTTCATCTTGTATGCTCGCAGGTTTCTCGGTTTTCGTGTGCGGCCCATTTGCTGGCGCACTGTGGCCATTGCTATGCGATTCAGCTTTCATGTGCCGTGGTCTCTTCTGGCCAGAGTCCAGGTCGAAGACGCCACTACTAGGACGCTTCACGAGCGTACGATCCAGTGCGGCCGAATGTTCTTGACTCTCTGATACACCCTCAAAGCTTTGTAGATGACTCACTGTCGATAAACACTAGCACCGGGCTGTCGTGAAGTCTGCTGGCTGAGTGTGAGTTGCCTGCTTGGACCGAGTTTCGTTCGGTTTGTGGGTTCCGAGCTCCTCTACAGCAATGAGGAGCCGGTGCAATGACTCGCAACTTCCAAAGGTTTAAGCCGCATACATGCTACCGATAGTTGTCTTTACACAAAGCTTAAGCAGGAATTGATCAGTCATCATGTGTAAGCGCGACTAAGAAGAGTAAAGGGAATTTTCAGTTCTGGGGCTTTCTACATATACGTGCTCTTGTTGGAGCCTGCGCAGCAATTTCCTTGCCGTATTGCGGCACATGTACATGTGTACATGATCAAAAATCATTGCTATTAATCGTTGGAATGCTACAGTAATTTTTCTATGCCATGAGTATGCTACATGTTGTACAATTGAAGATTTGTCGCATGCGGAATTCAGGTGATTTTCTTCCTGGACTGTTGCTTCCTATCATTGCTATTGAGAATTGCTTTTCTCAATCTGAGGGCTTTCGGAGTGACCTCGATCTTTTCGTCATCATGAACGTAAGCTAGCACTTCTTCTAGTGTAAACTTCTTTGGTGCTTTGAGCGTCGTGAACTCGTCCTTGTTCACAGATCTCATGTTTGTCAAGGCCTTGGCCTTGGTTGGATTGATCTCCAATGACTCGGGTTTGGTATGTTCTCCAACAACCATACCTTCATACACCTTTTCTCGGGGAGACACAAATAGAGTCCCTCTCGGCTCCAATGCCTCGAGTGCGAAAGATGTACAAGGGCCTTGAGCCGTGGAGATGAGCGAACCTTTTCTGGAAGTGTTGATCTCCCCTTTGTAAGGTTTGTATCCAATAAAGATAGGATTCAAAATTCCTTGACCGTGTGTGTCAGTCTTGAACTCTCCAGCAAGGTAGCCCATCAAACCTCGACTCGGCACTTCCATGGTGATACGCATTCGACCATCCTCCGCATCAGTCATGCCCATCATTTCTCCTTTACGCTTCGTCAATTTGTCGATGACGGTGCCAACGTCGGCCATGTCAACATCAATTGTGACTTCCTCGATGGGTTCGTGAATTTTGCCGTCGATAGTCTGCAAGACGGCCCTCGGTGGCGAGATGCTCATCTCATAACCCTCTCGTCGCATGGTCTCTATCAGGATGCCCAGGTGAAGAACGCCGCGTCCTCGGACTTCTACTTGTTCCCCATGTATTGCCACTGTCATGGCAACATTAGTGCGAGCTTCTGCCTCCAACCGCGATATGAGCATTGTAGAGGTAAGCTGACTGCCTTCTTGACCCTGTAGAGGCGAGTCATTCGCAGCGAAGAACATCGAGACAGTGGGAGGGTCTAGCGGTGTTGAAGGAAGTGGTTCGGTGACAGAACCATCACAGAAGGTGGAATTGACGCTTCCTTTGAGAATTCCAGCTAGACCAACAATATCGCCAGCGACAGCCTGATCAATCGGAACATTGATGAGACCAATTCGAGAATAAACTTTAGTGACTTTACCCTCCTCGATAACCTTGCCCTCTGTCGACAGAGCTTTTATGCGAGAACCAACCTGTACAGTGCCAGAGTAAATCTTGCCGATATAACATGGGCCTAGATATGGATCGGTTTCTAGTTGAGTAATGAGCATTGAAAAGGGAGCGTTGATGTCAACCTTAGGCTCAGGCGTATGTTGTATTATGGCGTCAAACAACGCCGTCATATCACCCTCCTTGGGGGCTTCTGAAGGATAAGGTACGGCCCAGCCGGCTTTTGCAGAAGCTAGGAGAATAGGATAATCCATTTGATCATCCGTTGCTCCGAGAGTCGAAAATAGATCTAGTAGATCACTATCAACCTGTTCTGGTCTGGATGTCGGTCGATCGGCTTTGTTGAGCACTACTATGGGCTTCAAACCTCTCTCGAGCGCTTTCCGAAGGACGAATCGTGTTTGCGTCATTGGTCCTTCCTGTGCATCGACGACAACAGCGACAGAGTCAACGAGGCTCAATACTCTCTCTACCTCTCCGCCAAAGTCCGCGTGACCCGGAGTGTCAACTATGTTGATTCTGTAATCCTTGTAATTGATGGACGTACATTTGCTTAGAATCGTGATGCCTCTTTCCTTTTCGAGCGTATTACTGTCCATTACTCTCACAGAATCTCCATCAGACGAATCGAGAGTCCCAGACTGCCTCAGAAGCGCGTCCACTAACGTAGTCTTTCCATGATCTACATGGGCGATGATTGCGATATTCCTAATATATTTGGGATCCGTTGCTGTGCTCGCGAATCGTTGAGGAGCATGACGTACCGGTATGCCTACATGTGGAATCGTTCGTTTTTGTAACAAGTTTCTTGGAGCATGGCACAAGGAGTCCAGACATCGCAAAGGTCTTATGAGCATAGATCAGACCGATCGCACCAATGTGTGTATAGACAAACGCTCTTTCAGTGATGATGAATTTAATGAATTACGAGACACAGAAAGTTCAAAGAAGTTCGGAATACCCGAGATGATCGATAACTGTATTTATCGTGTTGGAGCGAAAGCCACATTGAGGCGATGCAACCTTGATCTCGTTCACTCAGTGCCTTCTTTCAAGGTTGGGCATCCATCAACTGGATGCCCGTGCCAACCTTCGGAGCTTCAAGTGAGACTTGTTTTTGACTACATATACAGAACAACGTTCGATTATGCTCGGTGCGATGATATCCTATAAGGCATAGCACGTCATAACCAATCATGTGCCTCGACCTTCTTTCTGATCTGGCGCGACAAACCACCTGCTCTGTCCGAGAGCACTTCGATCTCGGCCTTTTTCTCTGCATGCTTCATAGCCACTATCTGCTCTCTCCAACCTTGAGCTTCGTTGACATCGTGAAAAGATGCTCTAGAGTGAAGGTCCTCGAGCTTCCTAGTATCTGAGATTGTCAAGGGCATGACTGCCGGATCGTCGAGCGAGAAGTCATCAATATGTATGCCCAGCCACTTAAGCCTCGAGACGACCAGGAACTCGTTGTTCAAGGCCATATTATGACTACCGTACTTGTAGATTGCTAGAATTTCTAGTCCGAAGGGATCAAAGTCCACTAGGCACAGAAAGGGAATGGTCCGTTGCAGAGTATGGGCAGAAAGCTCTAGAGTTCTTTCTAGGCGACACAGAAACTTCCTTGTATTTAGATCAGGGTCTGTCATGTCACTTGCCTGTTTGGCTTTTCGCTATTGTTTCCTTACATCCTTTGCCAGTTATCATAATACAGTTGAAGTCAGGCGAACCGTGGAAAGAGCACGCAACCAAGGAATGGAAGACAGCTTCCTTCTCGAGGACCAGAATGACATCACAGAGCCCGACTTCAATATGCTCATATTCATCCACACGATCGATCAAAACGTCGGTGCAGCGACAATCAACAATCGAGCCATTTGTCAACTTAATGCGTAGATCTCCGCGTACCAATCCTTTCGCGGCAGCTCCCACATTCAGCTGGTGCCTATTCCGGTTAACATGAGCTCTTGCTTCGTATATCCGGTGGTCCCACCGTTGGATGCCTAGATGACTGGTCAAGCGCTGCAGAGCGTCGTCGACCACAGCTTGAGATTTGAAAAGAAGAACATCCCGATAGTATATATCTCGTTTTGTAACAGTAAGCTGTCTGGTGAGTGCTTCGTACACGTATGATATCACTGCCAACAAAACCTCTGCGAAGTGTCAGATCAAGGACAATTCTACCCGAGAAGTCTACCAAAGGTTCTGGTGCCGAATTTGTATGATTTAATTGTCATTTTAGAATCAGACCTCGAGACACGCTGTAATTTCGCACTGAAGGTTGAGTCAAGTTTAACAGCCTTAAGTTCGAGAACAGGGGTTCTATCAAGCTGTACAGCTTCTTCGATTGCATTTATCAGTACATTCAGTTGTCCCATGACATCTACATGAGCCTGTCGTTCGAGCCCAGCACTTGGTGTGCCAGACATCCTTCAGAGCACCAATAGGCACATAGCTCTGACCAACTGCTCCGTCGAACGGGTCAAGTACATGGGACTGCGAGGATGAGAAGAGTGGAGTCTTGAATGAATCTCTCGGCAGTCGGCAACAAGTATGACCGAAGCAGAGAACCTTGTTCCTATAGACGTGGTCAACAGTGCAGAAGAGGACAGATAGGCACGGACAGAGAATCAAGTGCCCGAATTCGTTTATCCAGTGCCTAATCGATCAGCCAGTCTACTCAGGTAGACTGCATGTCAAGGTAGCTGAATTCTTGACTGATCACCCTGCAGAAGAAACCCCAAACTCCGTTAGCCTTCTGAGGTCGCGATCGCAATTAATGAAGACCAACTTCAGCTGGGCATGCACCCACTACAAAAATTGCTTCAAGCTTAAGGTCTAGTGCACACATGAAGTTTGCCGACAAACAGCTGCCAGCCAGACCTCCCGGGCACACGAGATTTATAGGGTTGACCATGTATATGACTATCAGTTTCGCGCAAGTTGTAATTACATAAAGTCGGATTTCGGACTTGTATCGCAAGCTTTACTTACTGACTTTAAATTTGTGCAGAGCTCGTTGGTCGGTTGACTCTCACTTGCAAGCTTCCTCTTCTTCTTTCGAGGCACTAAGACATTGACAGCACCATCTTGTCGAGCTTCGGTGGTTCCCTTGATTGGAGGCACTAATACTACTCCGTGGATGTCATCGAAACATGATGCAGGATACTGCGCTCTAACCTCTTTGATCCATTTTTGAGAAGCGCGCTTGGTATCGTCCTTGTTCGCGTATGTCTCTCTTTGCAGGGCGTCTTGTAATTTCTTGTAGCTCTTGTAGTCAACGTAAGATGAGCTACTGGGAGCAATGTGTCTCTCGCCCGCATTGCCTGGTAGGCTTGAGATATCAAGCATGATAAATCCTGTTGCATGACCCGAGCAGATCTCTTGTCTGAATCCTAGTAGCTCCCAAAATTGTGCTGCATGAGTTGTCTTGTCCTGTCCATCAGCCCTGAGATCCGCTAGTAACCTGGCTTTAGGGTCATCCGGAAATTCGGGAATGCATTCCGAGGCAAGTGCACCTCCAGAATATGGATGACCGATTGACCAATGTTCGGAGTCAGGCAGGAGTCTGAACGGCTGACTTGTATCTGCTCCAGGCATGGCTAAATAACCCTTGATTTGTCTTGTTGTTTGCGCTGCTCGCAGATCTTCCAAAGTCTTGAGCCACCACTTGATCAAAACAGTATCGCCAAGGATATGCTTATGGCTATTCTGGGAAGAATAAGGGAACAAGTATTGCGGCTGTGAGCGTGCAAACAGACATAATCTGGCAGCATCATTCGTTCTATCAATGGTGTTGCGTAGCAGTGCGTGTGTCAGGCCAGCTATAGGTGACGTCCGTACTTCGTGACAGCCTGTCGTATCAACCTTGGAGACGTAGATAAAAGCAGGTTTGAGTCTTGTGTAGATCATAAGTTCTAGAGCATAAATGATCATGTCATTCTGAACTGCTACAAACATATGCGATTCATAGTCACGATTAGATGCCCCGGAACGACTGGACAGATGGATCAGGGTCAGAGTGCAGCCTTCTCTGAGCTGTGAGGCTACACAGGTTCGAAGCTCTGATACCTCCATCTTTCATCAACTGCTATGAACGTTTGTACCGGATCATGTAGTAAGGATGTTAAGCTGAAGTCAGTCTCACGTTTGCCACATGGTTGATCACTCCATAGTCCACTTTGCAGCGCTTGTATAGACGTAGACAGATATCCGGCCTGATAACCAAATCTAGTCCAGCATATCCATTTGAGTTCATCCAGTCAATTGCTGGGCGCCAAGCTTGATGAACGGCAGATGCATCTGATCAGGAGTCTGGAAGCACAACTCGAACAGGCAAGATTTCCCGTCGACTTCGTAGGGCTCCGCCTAGAATTTATCGAACATCCACCAAGCAAATCATCTAGAATCTGTCCTCGTTGCACTTCAGTCATGTAGGGCATCATTCAGTACACACCCTGCAGCTCACTACATGTCCTTCAGCCTCAGCCAATTGAAAAGTTACTCGTAGGTTACAATCAGATTCTTCAATTGGTTCAGTGGTGGTTTGTTGAACTACAATAGAATGTTGTCAAGGCGGCTTTTCGATTTGACGTAAGTACTTCAGATCACTATCATCAAGATTACTAAATATATACAGGTCTAGCAGATTGAGGCGGGACATCTTGCAGAAGCGAAATCTCTCGATGGTCAGTATGACCTCTCCGAATGCTCATGTTTCAACCCCATCTGTTCGACAAAATATAGCTCGGCGCTTCTATGCGCCAGCATGCTCCCCATTCGTACGACACAACTCAACGATATCACGAAGCATACCGAGTGACGATCAGTCGCTGTCGCACGCTGACAGTACCGAGACAGCTTCAACAACAGTATCGGCTAGTCATCCAGATACGCTGACAAGTAATTTGTCTGAGCCAGCCAATGCCATTCCATCAGACCTGCTCATACAGCCTCCACCGTTCACATCGGAAGCAGCAACCCAAGCTATTCATTCTATCGGTACTTTACAAGAGCTCGGCTTGGCGAAATGGTATACACCACCTGGAGTCCTACAACAGCTGTTAGAATTCGTGCACATATCAACAGGCTTCGCTTGGGTTGCTTCAATAGCTGTGGCTACTGTAATAATTCGTGTAACACTCTTTCCCTTGATGCTCAAGAGTATTCGAAACACTTCGAAATTAGCCATCATAAATCCCATGGTCAAGGAGCATATGGCCAAGTTGACCCAAGCGAACAAGGAAGGAGATAAGATGGCAGCAACTCAAGCGCAAATGGCCGTGCAGAAAATGTTCAAGGACCATGGTGTCAATCCTCTCATGTCGATTGTTCCTATATTCATACAAATGCCAGTGTTTATCTTCTTTTACTATGCACTTAACGCTATGGTGGCACTTCCAGTGCCTGGTATGGAGGTGGGAGGTCTCCTATGGTTTACAGACCTTACAGCAGCAGATCCAAAGCACATCTTACCGCTAGCGACCAGTGCAATGACCTTGATCAACTTCGAGATTGGAGCAGAAGTTGGAGCCTCGCAGGGCACGACAATGAATCCTGCAGTCAAAATGGTATTCCGGGGCGTTATGCTACTGATGCCATTCTTCACATGGAACTTCCCTGTGGCCATTTTCGGGTATTGGTTCACCTCCTCGTTATTTTCATTAATTCAAGGTTTTATGTTCAGAAATCCTTCGATACGATCACGTCTCGACCTACCACCAATGCCTGCGAAAGTGACGTCAAAAGCACCTACCGCCATCTCATCTCTGTCTACAAATACAACTGTTGGCGCTGACTCTTCGAAACCTGCATTGACCGGTGGATTCTGGAAGAATTTTCATGATACCGTTCAAGGCATGAGAGACATGAAACAGAATATCTCTGATAAGGCACAAGCAGCAGCAGCCAAGCAGAGACAACAGGAAGCAGCTAAACCTAAGGTGCCATCCAAATTTGAAGACATGAACCCCAAACTTCAACAGAGGAAGATAAGGCAGCAGGAGAGATTTGCCAATAGCCGGAAGAGGAAGCAAAACTACGGTACACTAAGTAGTCGACATTTCAGTTCGAGTAGAGTGCCACTGCTAAAAGTCACTGACCCATCATCCCTGGATACCGAGAAGCCGGCAACAGTCGCAACAAATGCTGACTTCGGACTAGAGAATATGAAGGATGTCCTGCTCGAGGACATGACCTCCCTCGCACTCGATGAACTCCATGAACACCGAGAGTTAAGGAAATATTACCGCAAAATGGTCTACGAACTTCCTAGTTTGGTGGAATTTACACAAAACTTCCAGCCACCAAGCAGTGACCAAATCCTACAATTCCGATACACGACCTTTTTCGGAGAGGACCATCCTTCTGCATCAAAGGTGGTAATGGAGGTTGACATCCGTAAACTAGGACTAGACAAAGATGAGATGATCAAGCTTATGAAACTGGCAGGCACACGAGTCAATCACGATACTTTTCAGCTGAAAATGTCTTCGGAGCGTTTCTTAGATCCTGCACAGAACAAAAAGTATCTGTCCGATACTCTAGACCGACTCATCGCAGAAGCTAAAGACAAGTCGGACACCTTTGCTGATATACCTCTCGACAGACGACACATGAAAAGTGACCGAAAACCTCCATTTCCCAAAGAGTGGAACATCAAGCCGATCAAAAAAGCTGTTGAAGGCCCCACAGAAACATCTCTCCAGATGAGTAAATAATCGTCCATTTGCATAGGTATCTACAGCATAGCGATGAATTGTATATATAAGGCATACACAGGAAGCTGCGAAGGCTGCGTGCCTCTGATAACTTCTTAAGATATATCAATACATCAGTACGATGACTGAGTGTCTAGAGCTAAGAGAATAATGTCAACACAAATTAGGAGGGAGCGAGCTTACGTTGATGATCGGTCGTTCGCTCGTTCATCTCGTATTGATCGTTGTTCGTCTCGCGCCAAAGCATCACATCACAGGCATTCAGATGACACAAATGAGCTACACGTCTCTACTCGCCAGATTCGAGTCTAGCTCAGATCAATTTACACAAGTGACAGATAGGACGGCCGGCTGCTGCTGCTTCCAGAGCAAGGATCTGAAGGACTGTCTCTAGGTTGAGCTAGGTGCCTCAATCAACAATGGCTTCCTCTCTGTTCTTTCTCGATCTCAAGGGCAAGACGCTGCTTAGCCGCAACTATCGTGGGGACATCGCAATGAGCGCGGTAGAAAAGTTCATGCCGTTATTGGCTGAACAAGAAGAAGAGGGCACACAGTCTCCTGTCTTTACTGACGCCGGCATCAACTATCTGTACATAAAACACAACAATCTCTATCTACTGGCATTGACCAGGCGGAACAGTAATGCTTTCGAAATTCTGCAATTCTTGCACAAAGTGGTACAAGTCTTTACCGAATACTTTAAAGAGCTGGAAGAAGAATCAATCAGGGATAACTTTGTCGTCATTTACGAATTGCTTGATGAAATGATGGATTTCGGTCATCCGCAGACCACAGAGACCAAGATTCTGCAGGAATATATTACACAAGAATCGCATCGTCTAGAAGTTCAAGCCCGTCCTCCTATAGCAATCACGAATGCCGTCTCCTGGAGATCAGAAGGTATAAGGTACAGGAAAAACGAAGTCTTCTTAGATGTCGTGGAGTCTGTCAACCTCCTGGTCTCTTCGACAGGTAACGTGGTACGGTCCGAGATTTTGGGTGCTGTCAAGATGAAGTGTTTCTTGTCTGGTATGCCCGAACTACGTCTAGGATTGAACGACAAAGTCATGTTTGAATCTACAGGCCGTACGTCGCGCGGGAAGTCGATCGAGATGGAAGATGTCAAATTCCACCAATGTGTACGTCTATCTCGCTTCGAGAACGATCGTACAATCTCCTTCATTCCACCAGACGGTGAATTCGAGTTGATGTCGTATCGTCTTTCCTCGGCAGTCAAGCCCCTGATCTGGGTCGAAACTGTCCAAGAATCGCATTCTGGTTCGAGAATATCATACATGATTAAAGCAAAAGCACAATTCAAACGCCGCTCGACCGCCAACAATGTCGAGATTGTTGTTCCGGTCCCGGATGATGCCGACACTCCTAGATTCAGGACGTCCATCGGAACCGTACATTACGCGCCCGAGAAGTCAGCTATCGTGTGGAAAATCAAACAATTTGGCGGTGGTCGAGAGTTCTTGATGAGAGCCGAGTTGGGACTACCTTCCGTAAAGTCCGAGGAAAGAGAACAATCTAAACGACCCGTGGACGTCAAGTTTGAGATTCCTTACTTTACCACGAGTGGTATTCAAGTGCGATACCTCAAGATTATCGAAAGCAAGTTGAATTATCCCGCACTTCCATGGGTCAGGTACATCACTCAGAATGGAGAGGTACAATTCAGGACGAGTTGAGGGACGACGAGAACAGTGGGTCATAATTTGCATTGGGAGCAAGGGTAGGTGTAGCTCTAAAAGAGTGTTATAGTAGCTTGCTCGCTCACTTATGAGAATAACGAAATTGTTGATACACGATGCATGTGCAATGCAACCGATATGTACTGTGCCAGCTGAGGCGGCGAAACGAAATATTTGCCCTGCCGTGATGAGAGAGGTCCTAGTCAATCCACAATGATGTGCCCATGGGAAGCGAAGGATCGACTAGCAAGCTGGGCTCAAAGACCTGAACAGGGGTATCGTCGTCCTTTTAGTTACCTGCGAGGGGGAGCTTGTCCACCTCCCATACCTCCCATCATGGCCTTCATCATATCTGCCATTCCACCTCCACTAAGACAAATTAGTCATGGCGATACGACCACTTATGAGACTTACCCTGGAGCACCGCCAGCACCGCCACCACCCATGGCACTCATCATGTTCTTCATCATGTCAGCCATACCACTACAGTTATCAGCGATCCTGCATCAAAAACGTGGATAAAAGGCAATTTACCCTCCACCATCTGCACCACCACCGCCACCTAGCATGCCCATGAGTGATGACATGTCCGGCATACCGCCTGCACCGCCTACACAAGTCAGTGAATACGCAGACATCAAAGGTACACGACTTACCGCCCATACCCATCTGCTGCATCCTCTCCTGCATTTTCCGTTGCTGGAGTGTGGATGGCTGGCCACGACCTGCTCCCATCTTGGCAGCCAAACCATTCTTGCCTCCGATTTTGCCTACCATACCGGCAAACATTTTTTGTTGACTCAAGAGCTCTTCGACTTCTCTGACTGAGGTACCAGAGCCCCGTGCAACTCTAGTCATTCGTTCCGGTTGTGTCTCGAAAATTTTGCCGTCAGAGTCGAGTTCCTTTTCGGTCATACTGTCCATGATGTACAGCAAACGTTTGAGACGTCTCCCCGAATCATCGTCATCATTTGCGCCCATGCCTTGCATTAGTTGACTCATGCCAGGAATCATACTGGCCATCTTTGACAACGGTCCCATCTTCATCAGATTACCCAGCTGATCACGCATATCTCGCACCGTAAACTTTCCTTCCTCGATGTGCTTCATTGTTTCCTTGTTCTGATCTACTCCCATCGTCTTGACATGTTCAATCAGTCCTTGTATATCACCCATACCAAGCAATTTCGAGACAAATGACTGAGGTGAGAATCGTTCGAGATCGTACATGTGCTCTCCGACACCAATGAACGATATGGGAGTGTTTGTCGCAGCTACGGCAGATAATGCACCACCTCCCTTTGCGTCTCCATCCATTTTCGTTATGATGATTGACCCAAAATTGGATGCTTCCTTGAAGGCACGAGATTGAGCTTCCGCGGCTTGACCTATACTTGCGTCTAAGACCATGATAGTCTGATCGGGTTGTACGGCGTCACCAATATCAACCATTTCCTTGAACAACTCCTTTTCTTGCCTATGACGTCCGGACGTATCAACAATTATAATCTCGAACTTTTCCTTCTTGAACTTTTCCACACCTTCACGAGCAATCTTGACTGGATCCGTCTCTGTATACGAACCATAGAAAGGTATGCGTGCCTTTGTGGCATTTTGCTTTAGCTGATCAAATGCTCCTGCCCGGAAAGTATCCGCACAAACCATACACGCACTGAAACCTCGCCTCTGGTAGTGTAACGCCAGTTTTGTACACGATGTCGTCTTTCCAGAACCTTGCAGACCAACAAACATGACCACATTGGGCTTTCCTTTTCTTGGTTTATATGGTTCGGTGCGAGAGTCCACAAGCGCACACAGTTCATCAAACACTGCTTTCTGAATGACTTTCTTCTTATTTGCCGTGGTGGGTATGTCTTTGAGGTTGACATTAGCTTTTATTGATTTTCGCAATCCCTGTACGAGTTTGACATTCACATCGGATTCGAGCAAGGCAGCACAGATGGATTTGAGCATTTCATCAAATGCCTTGTCATCAACGACATTGGATCTGGTGAATTCTGACAAGGCATTGTTGATGCGGTCACCTAATTGACCCAACACCATAATTGCTGCGCTGCCTATTCAGATGGCTTCTCAGATGAGGCAGGCAAGTCTGTTCAATGTCACTCCAGGACGTTGTAGGACAGTCTGGATTCGCGAGGATGTGATGGTTCAACCTTGACGGGAGATTGTCGGATGATTGAGGATGCCATTTACGTACAATTTGCGATTTGTGGAGAGCAAATCCTTGTCCTTCAGCTGCAATTGCAACTGCACGAACATGAAACAAAACTGAGTACCAGAGCTGAACAACAAACCTATAGAAAGAGAGCATGAGTCTTGGCGGACCCTCACAGTCGAAGAATAGGATTGCCCCACCTGAGCGTGGTTCCTTTCCCCTAGATCATGAAGGTAAAATGATGCCACGAAAGCCGAACGTTCAATTAACAGACAAAGGTGATTGCAAAGCCATGGTCAAGGAATACTTGACCTGTATCAAGACGAACAGAGGTCAGAATACACCTTGTAGAGGACTGGCGAAGAAGTTTCTAAAGTGCCGCATGGATCATGGACTCATGGGACAAGACGAATTCAAGAGTGTGTTTCTTCGAGAAGGCGGTACGATTGCTTACATGGCACAGATCTGGGTTTCACGGAAGAAGAAATCAAAGCGACACCGTCAATTACTTGAAGACTTCGATATAAATGGCTGAGACATGACCCCAGCACAGCGGTTGAGACTTGCACAGAAGGTCGAATTAAGGGTCTTCTCGTAGCTCGGTCTTTACAGCATAGGTCACGCTCGACAACAGGCTACGCAACATACTGAAATTGGGCAGCCAGTAGTGGCAAGCTTGTACTGACATGACGGACGAAGCGGTCTCGTGGTCACTTCGAGATCATCAAGCGTCCCTTGGCATCCGTACAATGTGTTAGAAGACCTGTGTGAGCAGGTATCACAGTAGATTATCTTACTGACACCGAAGACCACCCATGCAAGGGAATAAACACACGTAATAGGTTGTGGCTACATGTATATCTAAATGTAGACGTAGAAGTCTTAGATCTCCCCACTCATCTGATCATCTGCTCAGTGCGGAGCCGTCATCTGGCGCCCGTTGTCTTGTGTTACGTTCCAGAATATTATTTGGTTCATCTGCTCAACAGCTCTACTGCTCGAGCCTGTCCACCGAGTGGTCATCATGTACAAGGGTAAACCGAACAGGCCGTCCTTTAGTGCGCGCTATATCTTTCCTTATCGCCGCTACTTATTTGCTGCCGTAGTCATCATTGTCCTATATCACTCACTAGGCAGCAAACACACGACTTCGACACATGAGTCAGACCCCGATGCTCCCCTCGCCACCACGACCATTCTTCCTCTCGCCGCATCGAATCTTGCCGAGGGTGTTGAATCAGAAGGATTTGCGACTGAAGTGATTCCGGCAATCGACTCAGTGCCAGGCTTGTTGCGTGGCTCGACTCCCAAGTCGAACAAACCGAAAGCTCTTCGCTTCGCAATCGCAACTTTCACCACGCAAGAACGAACATACACGCACCTCGTACTGAAAAACAAACTCCTCTACTCGCAAAAACACAATTACGACTTTATTCTAGACACGGAAGTCTCCAAGGAGACTAGGGACAGAAACATATGTTATCATAAATTAGTCATGTTTGAACGACTCATCAACTCGAATCAATACGACTGGATCTGGTGGGTGGACTTTGACACACTAATCACCAACACCACGATATCACTCGACAGCATCGTGGAGGAAACACTGGCTGACGTGGCCCATCCGGAAGAAGTAGATTTCATCCTCAACCACGACTGTAATCAATTAAACGCCGGTTCCATGTTTGTCCGCAGCACCGACTCCGCCCTAAAGTTTCTGCAGGACGTCAATGTCTATGGGTACACGCACCCGGACATCAGTGAACAAGACGCGGTACGAGACACCATCAAGGCTAAACGTGCAGTCCAGCCTCTCTTGTCCAGAGCGCACGAGCAGCCGCCCGATGATCAAGAAGATGACAAAGGAGGCAGCAAGCCCGTAGTCATTGTGCCTCAGTGGAGAATCAATGCGTTTCCCGAAGAAATCAAGTGTTATGATCGAGACATGAGGCATTGGGAACATGGCATGTTTTTGGCGCACTTTGCCGGTGCTTGGGCGTACATCAAGGATGATGACCCGTATGGTCTACTGATGCGAAAGTATGAGAGTAGTGTCATTTGGTAATAGGCATCTATTTACAGCATCCTATCCTCAAATTTGTGACATTAGTGGCAGGTTTCCACTGACGAGTTCTTGGCATTGTAACCATCTGCAAGTAGTTCAATCGCTCTAGATGAGCTTTCTCGGTCGTCTTAGGTGTCCGAAAAGGTTGTGAATCGGAGTTGAAGCTTGCAAAAGGACGACTTGCCCTGCTACGTTCACTTGAAAGGTACTTTCCCGGCAACCGAGAGTTGGAAATCAAGTCAACTGTCAGAGGTGTTTTTCGATCAAGTTATTATATGTGAAGATAAGATACCGAAGCACCACGCTTGAGTAATGTCGCTGCATACATGAGATTCTTTGTTTTTTTCTTGTAACATCATCTGCGACGGCCAGTGCTACCGTTGCCGCTCGACAACAACATCTCTACTTCAGCCTCGGCAGTCTTTATGCTAGTGTGGGTAACCTCGAGATCCTTGTTCAATCGATCTCGTTCTGAGATCAGGCGCTGTTCCCAGGCTCTAAACCTTGCTTCTTCCACCTTGACCTGCTCAGTGAATCTGCGTCGCAGCTCTTCTTCTTCCATTTTGAATCTTGGATTCTCCAGCTTCCGAGCCTTGACTTCACCAAATTTGCGAGTCTCCATTTGGCCGGATCTGTATGCTTCATAGTGATTTTGTTCGGTCGTGGTGATCAGGTCTAGCATATGAGTTCTGATCAACAGGCTCCTGAGTTTCCGGAAGTCGCAATGCTCGTCATTCTCAACTTCCGCCACGCCCCAGCTGTATTGTCGTCCTTTGACAATTCTTCCATCTCGTGTCTGCACGTCCTTATCACTGCCAATCACAGCATAAGGCATAGCATTCATCAAAGCTCGTGCGTGCTCGGCAGCAGGAGGGTCATCTTCATCAACTGGCGGGTTGAAAATTTGTATACCCTGAGCGACTATACAAGCTCTTATCCTCTCTTTGAACTTCTGCAGGTCTTTAGGCGTCATGGTGTCTGCTTTGGCAATTACGGGAATCAGATTGACCCTCGAACCCAATTTCTTCATGCACTCGATATCTAGAGGTTTCAAAGTATGTCCAGTCGGTCGTAGAAAGTAGAGACAAGCATGCACACGAATATCGATCTTGTCTGTGCGACTTGGCTGCTGTTCTTGCCTCATGTATGACTCGTGCTGATCGTCAAGGAATTCCACAATTGGCTGCCAAGCATCCTTGTTGTTGACATAGTCGCCGAATCCTGGGCAATCAACGACTGTGAGATTGACCTTGAAGGACTTTTCTTCCAATTCAGCTTTCGTGATTTCGATTTCTACAGTCTTGTCATTATCCCGGGAGTGTCTGCGACGGTGATCTTGGTAGGATTTTATGGTTGTGCTGAACAGTGTGTTGAGCCACGTCGTCTTGCCTAGACCACTTTCACCTTGTACTAGTCAGCAACGTGCTTCATGACGGCAATGCGGTAGACTACTGACCAGCTAGCAAGATGGTGAGAGTAGCCCCTTTCATGGACACGATCTTGTGTCTTTGGTTCGGCAGTGCTGCCAAGCCAATGTTAGGCACACCAGCATCAGAAGGAGCTACCATGCTGACTATTGTCCCCCTTTCGCTTGATCGAGTAACCTGTCAAGTAGACAGCTCAACATGACAACGACAGCCATGTCTGTTAGGTACAAGATTCAGGAGAGAGAGAGACAGAGAGTGTGTGTGTGTGTGTGGGTGGAGAGGAAGTGGGAGTCCAGAGCGCGCTCTCACCACGCGATCCACTTGCTCGTTTCACCCGTATACGTTAACAGGATACTCCACGGCTGATGGATTTGCTACTTTCGAGTTCTCTGTCCCTCTCGTCCTCCTTTAGAACACCTCATCAGTACTCAGTACCGCTTCAGTGCTACTGTTGTAGTCCTAGCACTTCTACGTAGTCATCATGGACCCTATAGGTCCATCAATCCATCGACCGTACTACACACCGAAACCGACATCCTATCTGTCTGGACGCATCGAACCATTAGACGGCCAAAGTTCGTCCGATCTACCCTATGACTTCATCGACAACCCCTCGTTACCCAGTCGAGAGGCAATCAGTGCATTTGCCCAAGCACAACTCATGGAATATATTGGAATCTGTATTGCGCAACCATTTGAAAATGCCAAGATTCTTTTACAATGTCAATTGATACCTAAAGGATTACCTCGTCATGAGCCTGACGAAGAGCTCGATGACGATGAAGAGGCAGATCCTGACTATTTTGCAGAGGAGACATCACATGCCCCAAGTGAGCGTCGCACAACAGATCGACGCGGATACATACCTCAAAATGAAGGAGACGAACCTACGAGGCCGCCCTGGCAAATTGCACCCAAATACCCTGCAACTCTTGGCAAGGTCATGGATGCAGTCTGGACTTCTGAAGGTCTTTCTGGCTCATTGAAATCCACGAACCTCTCCTTCATATATCACATGTTGCAAGAAATCCTGGAAGGTCAATTTAGTGGAATGCTCAGCGCCTTGTTGGGTATACCGGATCCAATTTTGGCTCTTGAGTCTGCTGATACATCATCTCTTGCTGTAACCATAGTGTCTGCGGGATTGGCCGCCGTCATACTTGCTCCGCTAGACATTGCAAGGACCAAAATTATCTTGACTCCACTTTCGGAGCCTCGAGGCATTCTCTACACGCTCAGATCACTGCCATCTAGACTATGTCCACCAAGCTTGGTAGTTCCTACTTTACTCGAGCGTGTAGTGCCTGCAATGCTGCAGCACTCACTGCAGACTCTTTTCGAGCCTATTTCAGGCTTGATTCAATTGTTTCTTCGTCTTCCTCTAGAGACGATCTTGCGTCGAGCTCAAGTGTCGTACTCTCCACCTCGAAAAAGTATTGTCAACATTGGCGCATACAACGGCCTTTGGGGTACTCCTTGGTGGATCACCAACCAGGAAGGCGATGGGGCCTTTGGCCTCTACCGTGGCTGGAAAGCTGGAGTTTACGGTGTTCTGGGAGTATGGTCACTTGGCCTCGTCACTGGTACTCAAGAGAACGCACGCGTAGGTACCGAATTCTGATCGTCATGTTGACATTGGGGTTCTATTCGCAGCACGTACGAGCTCCTGCAACGACTCCCCAGTACCTTTCCCATTAATTGTTCTCTGCGATGGCGATCTAGTATAGTATAAACACATTCCTCTCCTTCATCGTCCGACAATACACAAAATTACACTGTTTTAATATTACGGTCTATCTTCTTCATACTCGAAAATTGAGTCCACACCATAAGCCGAAATACCATGCATCATACACCCAAGTGCGAGTCCGGCGGCACAACGACTCCATATCGTTGGAAACCGCGTGAATAGAGCGAGATATGCAAAAATTTGATAGTGATGTAAATGGACCCTTAAGACTCGCTGAATCTTGACTGCCCCTGCACGAGGAATAGGAAGCGGCGGTATCGTCCTCACCCCCTCACCAGTACCCTCCAATCCATCGACATCATCATCATCATCATCCTCGTCGTGCTGGTGGTGGTGATTCGCAGCGTGATCCAACATCTCCATCCGTTCCTCATCGCCAACCACCATTTCGAATTCATCCGATTTACCGCCCTGTCCTTGCTGCACTTCGAGAAAATACACGCCCGCAACGAGGGCCGCCAGGAAAAGCGGCAGGAGGGTAAAGGTCCCGAGGTACCCTCCCACCGCAACCTTCACACCCCACCGCGCAATGGCAAACTTGACGTGAATCACCCCGAAAGCGAGGATGAGGGCGACGGTACACGCCGTCGTGATCCACATTTGCCATCGCCACTCTCGAAAACGCGATAAACTCGTCCTCAAGGACGTCAATTCCGTCGCCAAGCCGTGGCATACGGCAGTGAGCGAAGTCAGTGCGGCGTAGAGGGGTGAAAAGGACTCGGACTGGCCGCCGAGAAAGTATATCGTCGTTCCGAGCGTCAGTGCCGCACAAATCTCGTTCATGTGTCGTGTTGGCGACTTTTGTCTCCGGTCTGACCAGTTTAGAAAAGTCGATGCCGCATGATATGTCCCGTATGGAAGTAGTATGTTTAGTATGAGGAAAATAGTCAGCATTGCTCCATCGATTGGCAAGCCGTACACGGACAGTGCCGATTAGTAGTGTCGACCAAAAGTAGTGTTGGACTGGCAGGGTTTGGTGTTTATTGGGTGATTCGGCATTAGTCGCTCGAATCGTGGAGATGGTTCGCAGATCTCGGCAAATATGGAGTTTTTGTCATTACCTCTTGAATCTGCCAAACGCTAAATATCCTCAACATTGTCATACGCTATGCTATAATCAGTGCCCATGTCGTCCTTCTCTATCATGCACTTCCATCAAGAACCGTTTCAATCACTCTCGAAACCAGCAAATTCTTCTTCTTCTTCTTCTCCTTCTTCTCCACCCTCAATCATTTCTTGATCCTGCTCTTCACCATGAATTGCACCATCACCATGAAAGATGTCGACGACTTTCGCTGATTTACTCGCATCATTGCGTCGAGACAAAATATAGTCCAAACTATACTTGTTGTGGTCCGACAGTGTCACGAGATCCTTCTCCACCCGAGCTAAGGATTTCTGCACAGCTCGGAGTTCTGCGCTAAATTCATGTGTTCGAGAACGTAGATACGAGCCGTGTGCACTCATCAAGGCTTGAATCCATAGCAAGTGGAATTCGATATGTGGACTCGCTTCGTCGTCCATGGCGATAAATCTCAGCATGCGAGACAAGTAGACGACGGGCAAATCTCTCGCCACAAGGCTAATGTCAGGACCTGGAATTGACTCAAAGACTGTGTGCACCAAGTATTTCTCGTTTAGACGGAATGCCATGACTAAAGCTTTGAGATACTCTCCTGAAACCAGAGTGTGGCGGATTGTTGTGGGCGTGACTTCCAGATCAAGATCGAAGGGGTCAAAGGCAATGCCTTGGTCCAGAGAGTAGATTAAGAGTCCTTCAGTGGACGCTGCGGCAAAGGATCGTCCAGTTGGTGAGAATTTGATTGCCTTGGTCCGAATCTCTGGGCGTAGCCGTCTGATTGATTTATCACCTCGACTGGCGCCTGGCATCGTCTCTGCCCTCCTCTCCTCATCGTCCGACAGATCAGCGGTCTGGTCTATGAGTTCCTGAGGACCAGCCTCCGTCAAGTTTTTCGAGTTGAGCTTCTCCTGCGTCCCAACGAGACTTAAGTTTTGAGAAATTTGATATTTTCTCAGTAGTGACGAAGTTTGCACATCGTAAATGCAAATGTACTTGCTATTACCGCTTGCTAGGATTGCTGAGCCATCGGCTGTGTAGCAAACACTTCGGAAGCTTTTGCTATTGATATTGTTTGCAGCGGTCATTCGATTGTCGGGTCGTCGTCCACCGGAGATATCTTTTCTACCGTCGATTACAGTCGTCTGCTGAGCCTCGGTAACATCCCAGAAAGACAACTGACCGTCAAGTGTAGCCACACAGATTTCCTTGCCGTCCGGTCTGAATGCAACCGTCTGGATCTCTGTCTGCAGATTGAGTGGCTCGACAGTCACTTTACGACTGAAAACATTCCATATCCGAACAGTCTTGTCCCACGAACCAGATGCCAATACGCCACCTTCTCCAGCGAAATGTAAGGAGCAGACAGGTCCTTCGTGAGCAGAGAGTGTATCTATCAATTGTCCGGTTTGAACAGACCACATGTATATGTCATAAGAGTCTGTGGAACCAGCGCAGACGATTTCGCCAGAGGGGTCGACAGCTAGACAGCTGAATTGGACGCGCTCTGTCGCGGTGAATGTACGGAAATTTCTGTATCGTATGAGGTCCCATGCTCGAATGGATCCGTCAAGGGAAGCGGAGAACAACACGTTACCTTTCTTGGCAAAATGAATGTCAGTGATGGCTGAAGTATGGTCCGTAAATGTCACTAGACAAAAGCCAGAACGAATATCCCAAACTTTGATCTTGCCATCCTCTGAGGCTGTGACCACCCGCTGACCATCGGGTGAATATGTCACGCAATTCATAGCATCAAAATGTCCTTGCTGCTTCAGAATGTATGACTCTGATTGCCACTCCCAGACGAGCAATTGTCCCAATTTGGAGGCACCAAAAGCGAGCCATTCACCACTCTTGTTGACGGTAACATAATCTATGGCATTCTGAGAGATGGACAACGTATGAATGACTGCAAAGCCATTCTGGGATAGATCGTATATTGCAAAAATACCATTGGAAAATCCGGCAACCAATAGATTGTTCTCCGCATGGAACGTTGAGCACTTGGTCTTGGCCGGTGTCTGGTTGAAGTAGTGTCTGTCCACAATGATCCATCTATGCTTGCGGTCCCCTTCTTCTTTGTCGCCAATGTTCACAGAATCTGCCATTTCAACGGCACTATAGAGAGCCTGGTATGACCATCTGAATAACGCACCATCCTTCGATACTGTATATATGGTTTCTTGGTCCACAGAGAAGTAAGCGTTGATGACTGCATCCCGGTGGCCTCCCAGAGTTGTGGCAATGAAGCCCTCTTCCGGATCCAAGCTATAAATTCGAGCAGTCAGGTCAGTTGAAGCTGTCAAGAAGAATCTCGAATCTTTTGACCAAGTGATGGACGTGACATTGTCATAGTGACCCGTGTAGACACGATGCTTCACGAAAGGCGCAAAGTCCCGATCTTCAGTATAGGACGGCGTTCTCCAGGCTTGGACATACTTTCCGACAGCCACTACGAAATGCTTGCCATCGGGGGCGAATTGGATCTCGCGCACAGGCTCTTTGAAGTTGAAGTGATGGAGCACCGTCCTACGCACGAAATTCACGAGCACAGCATGACCATCTTCGTCAATTGCGATCAACAGAGTCGAGAGAGGGGATAGTGCGAGGCGGGCTATGTTTTTGCGAGTTTCGAAGGGAAAAGTGAATGTCGTGCCATTAACGAGGTCGAAATGAGAGACTCTGTTTCCAACCGGTGTCAGCAAAGAATTGCCATCAGGAGTGAAGACCAAGTTTCCCCTCGAATAGACTGTGCCGAGCAAGTTCGAGAACCTAAAATCGCTCTTCATCAATTGTCCTTTGGTAGATGACTATAAGGCTGCTTGAAACTTGTGACGATGATTTTTTTGTTGTTGGAATTCGTTTTAAGGCATAGTCAATCAATGTTCTAGTTTTGCAAGGTACGGCAGCTCTTCTTGACTAGGCGGAGAAGCACATACTGATCGGTACGGTATTCCTAGTGCACTCATGTGTTCTATGGAGTGTTCCTGAACCGAAGCGATCGAGCAATTCAAAATGTGAAGCCACTCAAGCCACAACAGACAACGGCCCATGCTGCCGGATCTGGAAGACTGACCCTCCACGGGTGATTGGGATCTGGAAAGTGAAATGACTTTGCTGCATGTCGCCAGTACATTATTACAAGGACACCACACTGTATGACACTTTAATACATGGTGTCCTTAGGTGTCCACTACCTATGTACAGATATTCGCTCAACAACCGAACGCTTGACATTGTGCAGATCGCTCAGTCCAGTCAGGCTGGCAAAACGCCTTCGATAATTACATTCGTGCCGAGAAATGAATCAGTGCTCTGTGCAGAAGTGATAGCTCACGCTTGCGATTCCTTATCAGGGCGTGACTTGCTTTCGTCCTGTAGGTTCTTGACGCCATCCGTTTTCGCAGGAGTGAAGACGTTGAAGAGCTCGGAAGCCAAGAGCTTCTCGAGGTCACTGTCTACTTGGCCATTGAATCTGTTCTGTGACCGCTTCTCGATCGTTTCAACCTCACCCGTACTGTATTTCTTCTGGATGACCAAACGATTATCGCTGATGCCAGTGCTAGCATCGCGCACGAATCGAGTTCCAAGAGTGACCTGTTCGACTGTGCGCATGGCTGTTTGTTGCTTCTCTCCCGCTTGTCCAGTCGGTAGTGTGACATGCGCTGAGTCAGGATTGATGCTATTTGACTTTTGAGACACGAAGCTCTCATGCTGTGTGATCTGGGCATCAAAAGGAACGCCGCGCCTCTGCTGCTGTTCCGCAGCTTGTTGAAGGCTGGTGCGGCGCCTTTTGAAGATGTCCTCGCCTCTCGGGAGAGCGCTCCCAGCTACATTACTTGTCGCACCATCCATTTTGATATCAACATCCGTTGGCTGCCGCGATTGTCTTAATGGCCTTCCTGTGAGCATGTGTGCATAATAGTCTCCAAACAAATATCGCTTCTGAAAAAAGTGGTTGAGTGCAGACTGATCTAAGATGGCCACTTCCCATCCAGGATAGCACAGATCCAGCAGAGACGAACCATCAGGTAGATTGATCAGATTCCTGTTGCCCGGTGAATCAGTTGAGTATCCAATTATGGGGTCACCTTTCTGCCATTTTTTCGTGGTTCCATAGTACTTCGATCGTGCTTGTGGTCGATTGTCGATAGAGAAGGGCAGTTGATTTGACGAGGTCGAGAACGGAAGTCCAACATAATCTTTCGTGAACTGCGCAATCTTCTTACTCAAGCGGAGGACGTATTTCGAGAAATCGAAATCGTCGTCGTCAGCCATACCAATATCAGGTAAGCTGTGTGTCGAAGGTAAGCTCAGAGACACTGAAGCGTGAAGCTGTGATGAAGACGAGGCGCCAAACTTTTTTCTGGCTTCTTCAGCAATATCAGGGAAATTTACTCAAGAAGCCGTACAATCGGAGCGTACTGTTTAGTTTGAAGAGCAAGGAAATCTGGTAAGTGCAACTTTTGGCGGCTCATGGAGTGGTAATTCATCTCCACGGTTTACGCAGATTCGCGCTCCCACTCTGAGTCGATCGATCGACCTCAGCCGCTGGAGCAGAAGCGTGGGAAGCCGTGGCCTTGACTTCCTCCCTTCGCCCGCTCCAATTTTTCACTCTCACCACCGCGTACACATGCTACCACAAGCATGACAACCTTAGCAGTGCTGACCTTGAGTTAAATGTGTATTGCATTATTGCTTTGACAATTCAGAATGAAAATGAGTTATATGGGTGCTCCTTGTGCTCATCTAGTCGCACTTGAAGCAAATATCTGATGTTATCAGCCTAGTCTTGCTCGTTGCAGACGTGTTTACGAGAAGTGAATCTTCTGCGATGAACGTGCTCTAGGTCTGTTCCCAACAATCAACATCTCACATTATCAATACTACCACAGTGCTTCAGCACTTGAGCTCACCGACAGTGGTTGAGAGAGACGATCGTCACGATCACCAGACTCTTTGACCTATTCAGTGTAGAGCAGAACGATGAAAATTTCTCTCATAAGAGCTGACTCGATTTTCGTCCGTAATCGTTCCAGTGTCAGAGAGAGGCAACAAGTGCATCATCATCATTAGTCTTTAGTAGGTAAAGTATGCACAAGACTGAGCATCAATCATGGCCCAGTCCCGGCAGAAAGTTCTATTCTTTGCCTGGCTTTACCTCGTTGGAGCCGTTCATCACTCCATCGTCTGCCAGGTCTTCTTCCCTGTCACTTCTTTGTGACTTGGCTTCCCTGTCAGATTCTTTGATCAAGATCTGACTAGCTTCACTCGAGTTGTTGGAGATGTACGTGTCCGCAGACTCGCTCCACTCTTCATTGTACTCATTCGCGATGCGTCTTATCTCCTTACGAAGCTCTTTACCCTCGGCAACCAAGTCCCGCCAATGTAGGATGTCGAAACCTTTCTGCTTGTAGAGGCGCTGCTGCCGAATTGTTGCTGCTGTATGCAACACGCTAGAATAGGACACGTCCCGATTATGGTACAGAAACCAACACTTAAAAGCCTATCAGCACGAGACTTTGCCAATGAAGAAGTACTCACATAGCCTCCAATCAGAGCGCTAAGACTTGTCAAATATGTTACCGGTTCCATAAGATCCCAGCCAAGGGAGGTGTAGAACGTGAGGTCGAAGACAACGATCCAGTATGTGACCAAGCCTGCCATTCCTCCCAGAGCATATCTCTGTGCCGTCTTGCGTGCCAAAGCATCGCAGTCAGACTTGATCTTATATTGTTTTTGCACTAATACTTAGCATTCGTAAGCAGGAAACTATGGTGCTTACGCGTGTCTGTCAGTCGTCCCAACTGCGCTCGCAAGAATTGTGTGCGATCCTCAAAGCTTGGTACATTTACAGTAACACTTGCATTTTCCTCCGCGCCTGAAATCTCGATGCAGAATCGTTTAGATGCTGCGCCTTCACGAATGAATTCAGAAACCTGAACTCCAGTAGACCATCTCGAGTGCCTGTGTACATCCCAGAAAGCTATCTTTGGTGAAGGATTCGTTTGCGTGAGCTCATTCCGTATCAACGTCTCCAAGTATGATAATGGTTGCTGTGTATGCAAAAGGAAGGTGATGCTTTCTGACTTGTTGGGCACAGGCATGATCAACTTCAGTGAATTCGCATTTGTGAAAAACAACCGACCCCTCGATGTTTGAATGTCCTCTTCGGAAAGCCGTTCTTCACTAGAACGCTGTTCTATTATCTTTGGCGAGGTCATGGAGGAATTGAAGCGGCGTGTGAATTTAGCTTCACGAGACCGACAGGAGAAGAAGTCGCTTTTACAAGTTCGAGACACGGTGATTGATGATTTGGACCGAATGCCATTTACCAACGATAGCAGTCGACTCGCATACCTTCGAGAATAGCTTGACCAAAGACAACTCATATGCACGATGTTGTGGTTATTTGAGTGATTTTATCGCAAACTGGTCAGCTTGCATGCACAGCTCAGCACATATGCTAAATGATACGTGTTAGTATAGGCTCAGTCGTGTTTGTGAATAGACTCTCTGTTATCGTGTAGGTCAAACGGAAACATGGACAAAAGCTGTAGGTATTACGTAGGTACCCACAGTGAGTGTGGCTGGAGACTTCAATTCCTGGTCTCCGCACAAATACAGAAATAGAGTTTTCCCTAGAGTAATCAACTGCCGAATTCGGTAGCAGTCGTTCTTGCTCGTAGGCGGTCTTATCGATCAGAACACTTCAAGTCGCGCTTCTACGAATGCGGAGCGTGTCGTCGATCAAATATCATCCATGTTGTACTTGCTCGGTAAGATGTGACAGGCTCCTTCACAGGCTTCTAGTCGAGCCGCAGCACTTCTGCTGTCACTACAGAACGTTCAAAGTACGAGGAGCCATCACAAGTGCTATGGGATCCATATAGCTGGATCGAATTAGAGTCAAAGGGTTTATGCCAGATGTCTCTTCACATGTGATTATCGACTCACAAGAATCCGCTCTGAAAGCATTCGATAGTCCAGAGCACACTACCGACATCTCGAAAACTCCTCCTGTCGAAGGCCACGTATCTACTAGGACTGGACCTTTTACGGCCAGAACATTAGTCCAAAAGACGACACTGTTGAGTTCGCCAGATCACAACTCATACAATTTTATCATTTGCAGCCCATCTACCAATTCTAGAACTCAAGCAGACTTGACTGTTGAAGACTCTTACGACCATTGCGAAAATACGAAACAGCGAGTCCTATCACAGAAGAGCCAATCTGACACCGATCGTCATTTCTCTGTCCGACGCAATTCTAAAGACCTTACTATCGGCGATTCACAGTCGCTCTCCTTTGATAAAGAATCCTGGTCTTTTGCCGGACAAGATAGCCGGCACCAACAAGCAAAACTAGAATTAAATTCACCGAGCATCAACTTGCTGAACAAGCCGCCGGCCGTCAAGGTGCAATCGTGGTTAAGCGACGATCACTCAGATCAGATGGCAGAAATTACAGATTCCATGCAATCGTACATACCGGCTCCACCGGACACGAATAGCGTAGACACGAAGCGAGTCTCTCCAGTGGGACCGCAGAACAAAGAGATCAGCAGACAAATCTTACTACATCAAGCTGAAATGAGAGCCTCGATATCCGCTGTTGGCTCGGCATTCGAAGCTCCCGAGTACCTAATACCGACCAGGCTGAACACTCTGCAAAGACAGATTTATTCATCTCTTCTGCTCGACCACGCCGACGACATAGTCGCCTTTTGCCAAGATCCCCAACATGACAATAGATCGGGACTGGAGGATTTGTTACAATCCTTGAACAACGTGACTGTCCATCCTTTGTTATTGGCGGCATCTTTGCCGGAAAGTCAGTTGTCACCTCATGATGAGGCCTGGTATCTGATTCAATCAAGCTCGAAATTCGAACTCGTTGCAGAAGTCATTGAAAGTTTGCGATGTGAGCCTCTTCGCATTGGTATATTCTACAACGATCAGAAGTCTCTAAATCTTTGGCAGACAGTTCTTGACGGTCTTCAGATTCGTCATAAGCACTTCGAAGCCGAAAACCTGACCGAGACACTTAAACACGATGAATTAGAGGTGCTGACCATTCCTGTTGGTCAAGAAGTATCTCTTAATGTCCATATCGATCTAACGTTCTCTCTTGACAAGGCGAGTCGACTGCATCATGCTCCTTCAATTCGTTTCGTAGCACACAATTCGGCTGAGCATGTCATGCAACAAGTCTCCGATCTAGTGACTGTCATCAGCACAGTCGCAAGCTTGAGCGATACTGTGGGTATATTCCCTTCTGATACTGGAGATGTCCCGTATCGGATTGTACAATTCTTGTGTGGACACGGACTCGAACCAGGACTACTACAAGAGGTCGTGTCATCATCATCTCAATATGACCAGGTTTCATATACTGCCTCGACTGAGGATGTGACGTTGATGAAACACAGCAAGCAGGCGGAGCATTCGACCTCAGATCATGTTCCGCAGATCATAGTGACGGAAATCGATGGCCTGGAGGTACATACCGAAGCTCCAGTTGACCCAAATTACCCTTCTGCGCCAGTCAACGGAGACTCCGAAACCAAGGAGATCAGTACTTTTCACAACGAATTTGCGTCCCACTTTTCCGGGCTTGATGATGATCGAGTCCCGGCAGGAAATCAGGAGAATCCTCAGGCTCAGTTCATTTCTCCAGTACATCTGGAGAAAAATCCCACACAGATATATGAAGAAGTCAAAAACGAGATCTGGTCGAAGCCATCCGTAGAGCAACAACGGATCAGTACTCTTGAAGAAGACATCGAAAGAATGATGAACAGGTTTGACGAACTACGTCAGGAGTGTCGAGAGTTGGCTCAGCAGAGGGACGAAGCATCTGAGCAGGCTGCCTCGTTCAAAAAGAGGTTTGAAAAGGTCTTGGAGGAGGCTAGAACAGCGCGGCAAGAGAAGAATGAGATGCGGATGAACATGGAACGGTTGAAAATGCCACCGCTACCAGAGGAGTCGTCTCCGGAGTACTTTCAGACAGAAAACACAAGGCTGAAATCAGAGCTGGAAAAGGTCACGAAGCTGTCCGAGTCCAAAATGCAGGATTTCGAATTTGTGAGACAACAATATCAGCAGTCATCGAGTGCTGCCGCGGAACTTGCTGGCGAGAATGCGACTCAAGCTGCAGAAATACTCGTCCTGAAGAATAAAATTGCTGATGGTCTTGGGTACAAGTCTGCTGTGCTACAAGCAATGTCCGTTCAAGACGCGCTGAAAGTGGACGCCGAGAAGCTCTCCTTGCGTAACAATGTCTTGATTGAGCAGCTTCGGCGCATGAGGGACGAGAAGATGACCAATCGGGGCAGAGAGGGTCGGCGAGACATAGTTATGCAGGACAGAAAGAGGGCCTCGTCCGCTTCTGCAGAAGTCGGTCAGCGCAAGAAAGTGGACAAGGTGGGACAGAGCCGTCTGAGTGTAGCTTCCCTGATGTCGCCTACACCGAACGACGGTTTCTCACAAGTGCCGACAAGCAATCCAAGTGCGTCTTTGCAGCAAATGATGCGAGGTCAGAGTCATGATTCGCGAGCGTACGCACGAGACAGGACTCCCAAGCGGATCCGAACTCCGTTTTGATCCTTGATACGGTCCGGCACGCAGATATTCCCGCCGCAGCACTTGCTCGGTAGGAGCGGCCGACATTTCACGAGCCTGGGGTGGGAAACACTCGTCAAGATAACATGGCTGATTGAAGTATGTACATTGGTGGGAGGGAGTGGATACAATAGACATGAGATATACCTACTGTAGTATCGAGCGAGAGAGCTTTTCTATAGCCACTATGGCTACTCCACTAAGAGCCCGAGATTTACAAAATGTTTGTTAATTCTCCGGTGGTAAAAGTACCGAGCGTACTTGTCACTACCGACGGGTAGTTATGGCTACGGTACGGAGACGGGGATCCGATGCAATCAATCAGGTTCCAAGGTTCAGATCCGTGATGCAGTTCCCGCCGGTTGGCCCCACCCACTTTACGACCATCCTTCACATGCTTCCCTTCCAGTGGGTGGATGAATGAATGAATCAATGAATGAACCTGAATCTGAGGCAGACAGAGCCTGCGCACCGGCTCCGATGCTCAATCTTGGAAACGCTCCCGTCCCAGTCTGCCCAGCCAGCCTTCCCTCGAGGTCCACCTGCCCTATACCTCACCTCACCTCACCTCACCCACTCAGGCTCATCAGTCTCCCTCACATCAGGCCAGGCAGTATTTCCCATCAGTCAGACATCATGATTCAGTCTCGAGTCAACAATCCCCGTCGCTTGTGAACGACATTGTCGATAGGTGCATCGCTAGGTTGTCCGTGTGGTCGTTAGCAGTGGTCTGAGACCATGGGACTCTTTTCGAAGAAGAGAGTCGATGCACAATCTGCAGCATCGAGTACTAAAAGAGCATCGACACTTCCGAACGCGACACAGAGTGCTCGACAAACGAATGGACAGCCGACTAGTGCTCAAAGTAATGTCTCAAATGGCAACAGGTCGGTCATACCCGAGCTTCCACTACCGAAACCGATAGATGCAGAGGTAGACCCGGTAGCGTACCTGAAGAGCTTGCCCTCGATTCGCGAACGCTCGCAAAAGGTATATGCTCAACGACACAAGCTGCAGCACTTTGACTTTCACGAGAGCAACATCAAGAACGTGGTTAAATTCGTCCTAGCCATCATAAAGCGCGACTACGGGACAGACTACAGCTCGATACCGCCACACGGTCGATGGCAGCATTTTGAGGTTGGCGGAAGAAAGCGCGTCGATGAGCTTTTGGCCACCTTTCAAGCTATTGATGCCACGGAACGTACTCGTCGCATCATAGATCTTTTCTTGGTTTCGGTCTTGCTTGACGCTGGTGCGGGCAACAAGTGGTCATACAAGGCCAACAACGGCAAGCTATATCGACGATCGGAAGGTTTAGCTGTAGCCTCTCTGGAGATGTTTCAATCTGGCATGTTCAGCTCAGATCCAAACGTGAAGGCACAGGTGGATGCGCAAGGTCTGCGGAGACTCACCCCAGAAAGTTTGGGAACTGCATTACAAGTCTCCCCAGCGAATCCAATGTCGGGCTTGGGAGGTCGCACACAACTACTTATGCGTTTATCTGATGCGCTTTCTGATGGCCCAGAGATTTTTGGCTCCGGTGGACGACCCGGACATTTGGTCGATTATCTTATGAAACATCCCGCGACAGTTGCTTTCCCTGGTGGACACGTCGTCTCGGCGACTGTTTTGTGGTCTGTCTTGCTTGATGGACTCTCCAGCATCTGGCCAGCAGGCAGAACCCATATCGCAGGCAAGTCGCTTGGTGATGCATGGCCATATTCGGGTTTGCCGCAAGAGCCAGCTCATGCTAGCATCACTCCATTTCACAAGCTCAGTCAATGGTTGGCTTACTCTCTCATGGCACCAATGACCAAGTTGTCAAACATACACTTTGCACATTCAGACTTGCTCACAGGATTGCCGGAATACCGCAACGGCGGGCTCTTTGTCGACCTTGGAGTGCTGACTCTGAAGATGAACGACACCGACAGAGGAACGAAAGCATTCATTGACAATGGCAAAATTGCTGGTCAACAGTCTGTCGAAGTTGTCCCGTTGTTTGATCCTGGTGATGATGTCATTGTAGAATGGCGATCCATGACGGTATGCCTACTGGACCAGGTACACTTGGAGATCAACCGTTCCTTGGGACTGAAAGGTGATCGAGCATTGAGTCTTCCACAAGTGCTGGAAGCTGGTACCTGGAAGGCCGGCAGAGAGATTGCTGAGGTCCAACGCCCAAACACGAGAGGAAGTCCTATAGCACTCCAGTCCGATGGTACCGTGTTCTAGCAGGACTGCAGACAACAATCATCATCATCGTCCAAAGAGAAGTGCACCATTCCCTGCATAATATTGGTTCTTTTCGCATGCATAGGTAGACAAAGCGCACAAGTCGGGCACTCCTCACATTTGCGGGGGAAGTCTAAAATTTAATCTTCATACAGTCTTGAGGTCTATAGCCCTGATATATCGACATTAAACATTCTCGAATGACTCTGATCACGCTTTACTATCTGCATCCTTGGTCGTCGTTGTCGTTGTCGTTGTTGCAGTCGTGGTGGTGGTGGTGGTGGTGGTGCTTGGCGCAAGACCGAGATAATGCAACACGACACCCTTTTGCAAATCACCCTCTCGTGCCCTCCACTCCCGACCGACTTCACTGCATATCCCGACCACTTTAGCGACCAGGTCCTTCTTCACGTCGAGTGAGGGGGCCTTGGCACCTCGCTTGAACTTGGTACCAATCTGCACGGTCAATTTATTGCCCTTCCTGAGCGCAGAGAGGCCAGAATCGAGTTTATGTCCTAAATCATGGGCAGTGACGGTCCATGAGAGGTTACACTCCTTCATGACTTTTCCGGGATCAGACCCGACTTGTCGCTTTTCCTTTTTGCGGGTATATGCTGCGGCTTGCATGTCCTTCATGGCGTCGTGGGTGTAGAGACGACATGTGGGTATTTCTTGCGTGGGCGTGAGGTTGAGTAGTGTGTGCGTGGACGGGTCGTAGGAAGACAACACGCGAGTTAGGGAGTGAGGGCCTTGAAAATCGCCGTTTGAGTCGATAAAGTTGATGGTGGTCGCTTGTATGGCTCGATCGCGAGGGTTCTTGATTTGCGTTGCGTATGTGCGTGTGCGTGACGCTATTGATGGTGTTTGCAAGGTAGATCGTGTTGTTATGTTTTGTGCTGGGATCAGACCTTGACAGATCCTGCACAGGGGACGTATCATTTTCTCAATTGACTCTCAATTGGTGATATAGACTGACGACTGTCGCAATGACAAGACAAGGACAAGCTTAGTACCTATAAGGATGATTGATGTATTTATGTTGTTGAAGACGATTGAGTTTTAGGTGAGAAGTGGCTTTTTGTGTGGCAGAATGCGGGCCGTCAGTGGAGTCAGCCACGAGTGCGCCACCGACTGAATCTCCCCCCGAAATCCGGTTCTTGAGTCTCGATTTGGTTGCTACACTCACCACCAAACACCCTCTTCAACTTGCAACGCGAGCTTATATCTATATATGATGATTGTGTAGCCCGTGTCTCATGCAGGGTACTAGTTCGATCCATGCTTACGAGATACAATGATATGTAGATTACGAGCACAATGATTGCTAGCATCTGCAATGCTAGACAATTCACAATCGTTCACTCTCGACGACAACGAGAGACAACAGATTCTGTGTGCTGTTGCTAACGACAGCCTTAGACAGTCCCCGCCGACTTCACAGATTATTAATAATGGTTCGCAACAGAGACCTTCAACTGGTAGTAGTGTCCGACCAGATACTGGGAATGCACGATTATTCGATCACAGCTACTCTCAACGATTCTCGCAGACTCAAGAGGACACCTCTTCTTTCCGACAACAGATCGACGATGCGCCTCCGGTAGAGCGGGACACGTATGACATTGAGAACATATTCGATGCCGATCTGGATAGTGCAGAATTTAGGCCATTAGAAACATCGACTGCAGTCGGGGCGGGTAAGACAGCAGACGAGGACTTTTCACCGCCGTCCTCAATCGAGGATGGGAACACATCGGCAGACGAATCTTTTCCTATCGAACCCTTGAAGACGCCAGCCGCGGGTCGAAGGGCCACTCTCGAAACACCTGCCGGACTTACACAGATGTTTCAATCGTCCCAAGAGACCCCGGTCCTGCAACAGCGCAAGTCGACCTATGTAACCATGAAAGATTCGCAACAGCTTCGGCGACCAGTCTCAGACGACGATGATTCAATGGAGGAAGATGATGATCCCGACTTCCCACGAGTCCGCCGAACACGCTCAAGAGCTGCTCGGGACTCTGCTGCACATTCTGTGATGCAGAGACTACGTGATCGGACGACACTGAAGAGTGATGGCATAGATGGACCAAGATACACGAGTTCTCGTCAGCAAAGTGTTGCGCCCATCTCGAACAATCCCGAGGAAGTCTTTGATCATTCGACAATACCGGCCTCAGCTCCTATCGTGGCTTCTTCTCAGCCTGAACCAATTCGCTTGACAAACGATGGGCCAGACTCAATTATCACCGACTCACAACCAGCTAAGGGCACGCAGTCAGCTGAGAACAAACATGGCCACACGATTCCGCCAGAAATGCATGTGCCATCTAGTCCCCAGTTCGACACTGTACAATCTGACCTACGCTCTTCTCTTGAGGCTACTCACAACATCAACGCTGAACTCAGTCACATTGAAAACCCCTTAGCCAGAAATGATTTCCCTTCTTCCAAAGTTTCGACGCTGACGGATAGCGATCAACTTGTTGCGGAACAGCTTGTTTCCAACAACACGACGAGTAACGATCAACATGTTGCTGATGATCTAACATTGTCGGTGGACTCTCCGATCCCACTAGATCTCCCCGAATCCGGGCACAAGGACAAGCCAATTCTGCTGAAGGACACTCCGATGCATAACCTTTCGTACTCTGTAGACCTGACTTTGACCGATTCTAAAATACCCGATACAAAGCTTCTACGCAGATCAGCATCGCACAGCCTGACTTCAGGTACGACTCCAATTCATACCTCAATTGGAACATCCATCCGTTCGAAGAGTCTGTACACGCCCTTTCAACCTCCCCCACTCTTTCAACCCGAACACACATCCCCAATCATACAAGCTGGTGATCGACGACGATCTCGTAAATCAAATGTGGTGCTCGAGTCACCACTGGAGCACACCCCGCTTCAAACACGCAAACGAGGACTGGTCCTTTCGTCACTAGGTGAGGACGGCCACTCAATGGTTCATAGTATACCCACCCCAATGGAACGGCCAAGTAAGCGTCAACGTGTTCAAGCTGAGATTGACGATTCTCAGTTATTACGACAGCAGTCCAGATTACTAGACACTCCAGAGCAACCTCCATTCAATTTTCACTTGCTTCATCGGCCCGTTTCCATCGCAAATGGTAGTGAAGTATCCCGAAGTCACGCTGATCCGGATTCCGACGAACACATGGCCAGTTCACCGCTAACGTCTCTGGCCTCGGAGGACTTTATTCAAGAAACCTCTCCACATCACTTGGCAAAGCCGGGCACAACGAGATGGTCTAAGCGAGTTTTTGCCCTGCACCGCGAGACTGACTCTTACTACCCTGGAGATTTGGTCGATTGCGCCGCAATTATTGAGAACTTTAGTGAGGATATTGTCGTCTCGATCAAGTTTGATGACACTGAGGAAGCTGACCTCGCACTACAATATGTCAGACCACTAGATCTGCGCGTTGGGGATCTGGTCAAACTCAACATTACAGGAATCAAGACCAAGCAGTGGTCAATCACTTCATTGCACCGGGATCTCAAGAATGGCACGCTCTTCACTGACATTCACGGACACACGTCCTTCGATGCTCGTCGGAAGGACACTGGACAGATTGCTACATTTCCCATAGATCAAATTTACCTTCCAGCATCGCTATTCAAGCCATTTCAGAAACGACAATTCAGCCTGATTCAGAAGCTCATCACCAAGGTCGAACCCGAGACACCGTCACGACGTCAAATGAGTAGATTGCGATCCACGTCACCGACACTTTCAATGAAAGGCTCTCAGCGTGATCGTCCAGTCGGACTGTTTAGTGGTCTGGCAATGAGTGTGACGATAGCATACTCCAAAACAACTTCAAGAGACAAAATCGAGCGCAAGATCACACTTCACGGCGGCGTCTTGTTGGCAAATGGACTAGATGCCCTGTTCGAGGACACACCATACTCGGAAGACCACGACATTGCACCACTCCGTCTTACGGCTCACGGCAAAAGTCTAAAAGGAGCTTTCGTGGTCGCGGACAATCCTAGTCGCAAGGCAAAGTACTTACAAGCACTATCACTCGGTATTCCGTGCCTTCATTACAGTTTCATCGACGACTGCGTCGCTGCTCGGAAGGTATTGGACGCAAGTACCTACCTCTTGGCCGCTGGCGAGGGGCGAATCAACGAGTCATTGGTGTCGATGAGCATGATTCCAGATCTCAGCATGACGTCGTTGACTCGTGCACTAGACTGCAGACGAAGACTGTTTCGTGATAAAACGATGATTGTCGTGACTGGTCCGGATAGAGCACATCGTAAGATTCATTTATTTCTGAGTTGGGCCATGGGGTGCGCGGACTTGACGGAGTGTGCGACGATCGAGGACGCGCACCACTTGCTCGTTAAACCGGAAGACGGCAAACGATGGGACTACGTTAATGTGCAGGACCTAGATGGTGCCAGTCACGCCGTGAGGGAGGTGCTTCACGACTTGAAAGGTCGTGTGGTTACGAATGAAGATGTGGTTCAGTCATTGATTACTGGACGACTATGTATTACTTATTGATTCTGCACTGGCACTAGCCTCGCCTGCGAATGCGACTGCGTTCTAATTCAGAGAAAACGAAAATTGTTGAATATGCCTGTCGCTCCCCGAACAAAATGGAACCAAACACGAGTGATGCTACCTCGTCGTCGTTGTCGCTGAAACCTGTTGCACCGCTTCCTTACAAGCAGTTTAATTCGTCAATGCTGTCCTCGTTGGCGACCTTGGTCGCAAAGTTATGTAATTTGTTTTGTGGCGGTTCAGAGTCTGGCTCTGATGCCTCTTGAGAGTCTTGTATGATGCGTTCGTTTGTATCATGCCGTGAAGTTGACTTGGCCGGTAGAGGAGACGGAGGTTGCGGGAGTTGAGCATGCGTTGGTGTCGGCGTTGAATCTTTCGTTTGCTCTTTCATTGGGTCAGTAGATAACAATGAGCAAGAATTCTCCTGCTCCAGCTCTGCACTTTCTGAGTTGCTTGCCGTGGACTTTTTCTCTTGAAGTGCCACTGCTCGTTCGTGTTTTTTGAGCCTCTCTTGTTGACGTGATTGTTCTCGGAAGGGAATGGATAATGCTCTTATTTGCTCAATCATCTCCTTACGTCGGAGTGGAATCCGATCAATCTCAAACATATTCTTGAAGGCTCTCTTGTGAGCCTGTAGGGCCGCTGGGTTATTGTACTTGACCTTTTCAAGAAGTTGTGTGACTACATTCGGCTCCTTCAACAAAGTGTCCGCGTACTGAATGAGGAACAAACCACAGTCGCTATAATTGTCTTGCTTAGGCAAATCAGCCTTGGAAGTAGCGAACTGCTTGGAACTCAACACCAGCTTTTTCTTGTCCTGAGCTTCGCGGACGAGATAGTCTTTGATGATGTCATATACTTTGATGTGATTATTGTTCAAAGAGTCAAGTATGATGATGGTCGGCGTCCCATTGGCAATATGTCTTCCGGGCTTGGAATATCCGCTCAGCGGTTTCTTGGTCTTTCCCTTCTTGGTCGTTCTCAAGCCTGGATTTGAAATGGTCTGCGAGGGCTCACTCTGACTATCGTCCAATGACAGATTGTCGAGTGCATTTGTATCTACAATGGCAGCAGACACGGCAGTACCGCCTCCAGATTTGGTTTGCCTCGCCTTTTCGCTGGCACGTATCTTCTCAGTAAGGCTTAGGTTTGCTTGATCTTGAACTGGTTGGACATCGTCGTTAAAGTCCAAGATCTCCTCATCTTCTTTCGGACTTTGCGCAGTCGGACTCTCTGATATACGACCATGAACATTGTCCGCCCCGCTCACGCCGTCACCATCGGCATGTGACGGCTGGGATTCTGCGGGTGCTTGCATTGCTTCGTCCCCATTCAGATTTTTGTGCGGCGAGTTAAAGCCCAAGTCATCTAAAATGTTTCGTGTATCGAATGGTGCTTCGATAGGTATAGAGCTTTCAGCATCGATTGTGGTGTCAAGCTCGAATTCATTGTCGGCCTGTATATAAGAGACATCCTGCGCTCGCGTCACGTCTTCACCGAAGATGACATTATCCAAGTTAACCACTACAGCAAGGTACCAGTGAAGGTTTTCGTTGATAGGGATGACGACGAATTTCTTCGAGAACAAATCGACTCCTTTGCCTTTAGAAGTCCATCTCCTGACAGCTTCGTAATTTGCTTCTTTATCTCTCTTTTGAGTCAAGCGCTGGTAGAAAAAGGTGTTGAAGACGTGAGCACTTGCTCTTTGCTCGACGTTCAGATTGTCGTAGTTGTAGCGGAGGTAGAACTCTACAATGGAGTCATTCAAGAATTCATCTGGCCGAAGCCGCTCCAAGTCCTCTTCATAAAGGGTGACAGAATTCTGGCCCTTGGTGTTTGGGTAGATCAGAAGTGGTTCGCTCGTTTTGCTGTTGCTTATCGCTCTTTGCTCGGCACCTCTTGTAACGCGTCGAGCTGGCACGGTGTCAAGCATGAAATCAGCATCCATGTTCCCTGGCGCATTGTCCGAGTGTGGTTTGACCTCTGCAGAATCCACCAATAGATGACGCTCATCAGATGCTTTATTCTGATCGCGACCTCGAGGCAATGGAATGGGATTCGCCTTGCGAGCGGGTCCAATAGCAGCATCATAAACCTGTGCAGGCGATCTTCCACTGAAGGGCAGTCTCTGTTCCGTGAAAGTGCCAAGCTCAGCACGGGGTACATGCACAGGCGAGCTCTCAGGCTGCGGCGATCGCAACGCAGACTTCGCTGTAGAGGCAAGATTGGTGAAGGAGTCGTCATGGGCGTCCAGTGAAGACTTGTCAGGTCTAACGAGCTGATTGTACGATGTGAGACACGCAATTCTGCGCATATCGGCCGCAAAAGTGTATTTCCTATATATCCCGTGCGACGAAGATCGGTTCTGCAGCATTTGAATAAATCTTGGACCTTCATCAGTCTCCAGAGTGACGAAAATCTGCTTACCACCACTGATTTTGGCCACAGGGTTCTCAACGAGAATGTGAATTACATGCGTTGAATCTTCAGTAATCCAATCCACAATGTTTTCATTAAGGATCTCCGAGCGCAGGTCCAATTTCTTGTCTGCATTATAGAATTTGAATCCTTGGTCACTCACGCGCATTGCCCAGCCTCTAGTATGCAATTGTGTTGGGCCGCCCAGCCCTTTGATGTGGAAGTTGTACTCTAAGATGTCTGTGTCTATGGTTGAGCGTGGTGAGCCCACATTCTTCTGCATCATACTTTGAACGACTTTGACAGGTGTGTCGTCATCCTCACTTGACGATCCTTCATTTTTGACACGCTTCTTAGTTCCATGTGGCAGGTATCTGTTGTTCGCAAAGTACGGTGAGACATGGGGACTCGTCCCTTTGCTGACCTTTGAACGCAATGTAGAGTGCAAGGAGTTCCGCAGATCTATCATGAGGTTGCCTTCTGTAAGTCTGGTCGACTTGTCTGTTGCAGCACTTTGACTTTCCTGGTCGGAATCTGGATAGTTCAAAGTCTCATTCTCAAGAATTGCACGCTGACCTTGTGTGGATTTGCTAGCTTGACGTGTGGTAGATGGATGATGCCTAGTCGGTACATTCGACAACGAAGGGAGCGAGTACTTGCTCTCAGCCGGTTGTGATATGTTCGTGATATTATGCACATGCTGCTCAGGACTGATAAACACGTCTGACAATGCATCATTCGCCTCATCAGAATCAATTTCTATAGGCTCAATTACACCTGGAGACGAATTTCCGGGGGTAGTGATCGGAATGTTATTGTGATAGGTGGTACGTGGAGGATCAGGATCAGGCACTTCATCATCTTGAGCGATTTTAATGTGACGTCGAGGAGCTTTAAAAGGGTCGTGACGAGTCTTTTGCCTTTTAGAGCTCGCAGAACTGGTCCGGGTGGGAGACAGGTCAATGGTTTCTGGCTCAGGCCTGTGCCGACCATTCATGTACGAGGAGACAGATCTGTCTATGTCTGTCAGAGATTGTTGCTTCCAGCGTCTTTGGAATGTTACCATTGCCGGCAGGGATCAGTCTACCCTTTCCTGTACTATTGTCATGAGTATCTGGTGTCAGGGGAGTTCGGAACAGCGGTCTTGTGCCCAGAAACCCTGCATCTGAACGACGGGAGGAACGATTACTGCGCCGTCCGGACTCTGTGGGTGTGTCGACCTTGTAAGTTCGCCTGACGACAGGCACATTCTTACCCTTAGGTTCCGAAGAGCCACTGCCAAGGCGTTGCGTTTCAGACTGTAGTTTTCTTGTGCTACCGTCCCTATCTTGATCTGGTCGTCTGCGCATTCCAAGTACACGACCGGGCCTGAATGTGTCACCGTATGAGTAGTTCTGATCTGTTAGAAGTTCGGTTTCTGAAGTTGTGCACCTCTGCTATACCGATGATGTTCTTGGCTCGGGTGCGCCGGGAATAGGTATCGGATTCGGCAAATTCTTGGAAGGCTGTCGTTCACCATTCAGCCTGAGTCGTCAGCTGAGTCTCCGGATGATCAGGTGAAGCACATACGCATGATCATTTTTGTCCAGGCATAAAAGGCGCCGTCTATGGGTTGAAAGTCCTTCTGCTTGAAAGTGTCGCAATGGATTATCGTTCCGATCAGTCATTGCGACATCGTGCTACATCACGGCATTGCACGAAGACGTCTCTATGATGAATTGTAAGCACGCATGAAGAGTAGATAAGTAAATCATATGCTTGAAACTGGATGTTGAGTCCGTTTGTGGAGACTCACAAAAGGCAAACCCGCCCGTAGATCGTATTGTGTCCGACTTTGCCAGAGATCCAAGCGCGTAGCCAATTGACACCACACAATCATAATACATACTACAATGTAGGATTAATTGTTAGTACCTCCATTACCAACTCGACGTCCAAGCTTTCTACGGAGATATTTGTTCACGAATACTACTTGAGTGCTAGGTGCAATGTTGTTTAGTGCTCTCGTGACACTCGCTTTTGTTTCGCAAGTAGCCGCAAGTGCCTTTTCATATCGCGTAAAGGCGAACGAGAATGCATGTTTCTACACGAATGCGGACAAAGAGGGAGAAAAGATCGCCTTTTACTTCTCAGTGAGTCCTCTCCGATGAGGCTTTTGGGTTTGCTGATGCCTCAGGTACAAGCAGGAGGGGATTTCGACATCGATTACTATGCCATGGGACCACATGGTCACACGATCCTGAATGGACAAAAGGAAAAACAAGGTGACTTTGTCTTTAGTGCGACGATACCAGGAGAGTACAAGTTCTGCTTCAACAATGACATGTCCACCGTGACTGACAAGATTGTCGACTTTGAGATCCAAGTAGAGAATGAGCCACGTTCAGCCGAATTGCCGCAGAGAGCTGGTGCAGGGGCAGAGCAGACTACTGCCATAGAGGAGAGCGTCTTGAAGCTGAGCAGTCAAGTAAGCCAAATGAGTCGAACACAAAAGTACTTTAGGACGAGGGAGAACAGAAACATGAGTACGGTGCAATCGACCGAGTACAGGATATTCTGGTTCGCACTGCTCGAAAGTTGTTTCATGGTGACCATTAGCGGTCTACAAGTCTTCATCGTGAGGACTTTCTTCAGTCGTAGAAGCCACACCAAGGTGTGATGAGGACGAGACTTTGTGGTCCAGGTTTATGATACATCTGACAGTCATGGTTGCTTCTTGCCAGCTTGAGTCAATTATGCTGAGTTGAAAGCTCGGGGTCGCGTTTGTCTAATCCACAAGTCCACTTATATCACAGTGCCAAGGACCAGTTGCAGTACACCCAAAGCCGTTCATCACAAAGTTGGTACTTCACAGCACCGTGTGTCATGTCATCATATTCATTATCGTTCATTTCATCACTACACATACTCGTAACCACAATGCTATGCCTGGTCATCACACTTTGTGCATCACGAACTAGATCAGCGAATGTCACAAGACCTCGCAATTCCCCAATCAAGATGCCACGCCCAATAAAACTTTGTCTCAATTCATTCCAATCCGCGCAACTTCCTCCTCCTCAACTGCTCCTGACTCGCTCACTCTTTCATTGTTTGTAGTCAGGAATACCCAAAAGTATCCTAAAAGTTTCAAGGTCCACCCCTCAAGCCTAGGCAGATGCATCAACTGCCTCATCAGACTTGGTAGAGTCCTTTGGTGTAGTAGCTGCTCTTGACTTCCTCATGCTCTGCTTGGCCAATCTGTCCTTGGCACGAAGGTACTGTGTGTTTGTGTGCTGAAACAACTTTCGTTGATAATCCAGACTTGGGTTGGACTCGGTCGACATGTCTGATTGGGTTGTGTCGATGCTGCTCGAACGCGAGCACAGGGCGTCTGCCTGAGCGAGAGCTGAGGCTTCGTATGATTCTACAGACATTTGTGTATTGATTCAGAAAGTATTGATTGGTATAGAGGATGATTAAGATTGGTCTGATGATACCGGTATGTCGAGTCGAAGGGTTGTTCAAGTAGAAGAGCTCGAACGAGCAAATGGCAGATGCCAGATCGATTGTGTTAGTGTGCTGATCAGCTCGGAGTGCGTTTCAGACAAGGAAAGAAGCCACCACATTAACTCTTTGTTTTGCGTGGAGGTTGAGTTTCGTGTTCATTGATAGGCTGACTGATCTTCCAGAAGACCGAAGAGGCTGGACAGCCACCAACCGCCGGTGACGATGGTCATGCGTCATTGTCAGACTGAAGAACAAAGCGGGACAGACCTCAGTCTCCTGCCCCCATCCATCGACCGCCAGCATCAACAAGATCTTCCCAGTGAGATTGTCCCAGACTTCTGTCGCTCCAGCGTCAATCGGACCAGACATCGCATCCATCGCCCCACTCTGAAGGCCAGTGCTCAGCAGTGCCTCTTGCACTTCGCTTGTCATTGACTTCCTCTGCAACTAACGCCCACTGACCCCTTTTAGCTACAGCCGCAGCCTGCTGCTGACACTACATTACAAATCTCCTTCACCTCCGCAGCCTGGCCCACAATTGTCCTCGGACTGTCCCAATTGCAGGTAGAATAGCTACATAAGGTAGGTACCTACTTAGAGTTTGCTGTCTGGCTGTTGAGTGCCAGCCATATGACTCCGATACAATCATGGACCATCCGAGCGTCGCAACATGCAAAAGTCCCGCCGCGGCTCATGAATGGGTAGTAATAAACCTTGGAATGCATATGGATCGAAAGCCATGTACTCAATGGCTATGTGCCACACCTTGTGAACATTTTAGGATACTATGCCGTGACGAAGCTGAGAGGCCGTGCTGATTGACCAGAAGCGCACGGGCTCTCGTAGCGTACTCTATCTCTGCTACCTGGCACTGGCGTTGTGCTATCTATTGTCGCACGATAAAGATCTTGCAAGGGAATTCTCGCAGGAGGGCGTCTCTACCAATGAGCCCACATCGATGCGAGAATAATTCGGAACCTCGAGTCTCAGCACTGAAGATTGTCCCATTCCACTGTCATGACCATGGCGCAGGTTTGTCCAATTTATGCTGGCTCGAGAAGATCTGCACAATGGCAAGCCTAAGTCCGCCATGACACTGTAAAGTCCACAGAGGCTCCAGGTTACTTTTGTCCTTGATGGCAGTTTGCCAGATTCCGGGTTGCCAAGGAAATCTTCGCTGCTTTGTAAGGCTGGTCAACAAGTTGGTTCAGCTTAATCTTGCAGTGTTTATAGTATACCTATCAGATCTCACTACTAATCCTGACTTTTGGTTCGTTTCAGTATTCCAGGATTGACATGTGTCCTGTGTCCTACAAGTGAACTTTTTCAGGTAGACTTGCAAGCGCTTTAGACTTGCAAGACTAATAAATAAATCACTACATCACAAATTATGTGTAGCACGAAATGAAAGGACAAGTCCTGTCGAAGCTTCAGGTTGCCGACTGGGTGGTCGGTTTTCAGTTGTTGTGGGAGACAGGGAGACAGCTGCTGCGATTCCGAGTTGTCTGTCAAGCGCTTCTGGCAGGAGCTTGATGGTGGCGGCTGCTGATCGAGGCTTAGGGATGACACTGACTTTGAAAGCACTTGGGCCTCCTGCAGAACAACTTTAGCTGACACTTCTGAGCACCACTCAGAAATCATCTAAGGACGCGTCTAGTACCTGCGACGCATGTTCTTCGCATCCATGATTTTCGAACAAATTGTACGAGGAGTCAATGAGCCAGCTCGCTGATCTGAACGGTACACAAGAACGCGATGGCTATGTTAGTTACCTGGAGACGAGGACAAGGAAATTGTTCTTGATCTTTCTCATACGCTAGTGCAATGAATTGCAACATCCATCGGGTCCGTCTCGTAAAATGTTAAAAGGAAACATGGAAATGTTTGAGTTTGATTGCCTTGTTTGTTGAGTCCGCATAAGCAATCGGGTTTAATGAGTCGGATCGCATCTTACGGGCTGCAGATGCCCGAGCAGAGGTCCGTGCAAGTCCGGAAGGTTGGACGTTGCTGGGTACAGGTATCGTGCCTGAACCTAGACATAAGTAGATATCGCCTTAGCGACAAGCCCTTACGTAGCTATAAGATATTCAAATCTCGCCGACTCTCTATGAATGACACCAGTAGCTATTGAGCGGAAACGCCCGAGCGGGTCTCTCGAAGTGCAACTTGTCGGGCAGCGGATGTCGAAGCGCAGGGATGGCAGCAAAACATTGTTCACGAATGATTATGAAGAGATATGCCTTGGCATGTCAGATCTAACACATGAGAAGTGCTCAGAAGACCCACTACGCGATTTTGACGTATTTCTCGACGCATTTATCGAGCTCAATGTTAAGGAAAAACCTGCTTGTACTCGGTCCATTGAAGACTTGCTGGATCTTGAATGGTACAGCACCTTGAGTGTTCTAGATCAAGCGAACAGTCAAGTACGAAGAGCCATCAATTTATGCACGAGTTGTGGCATCAAGCGTTTTCGTGACGTCCTATGGTATAACAGAACGCTCAGAAGAGCCGCCAGCCTCAGAAGGCTTCCAATCTGTCTCGTCGATACAGCTTATCAATTGAAAAATTGGTATCCTCGAAGCAACAAACCGATGGCGACTATCGAGACCTGGAGGAATGCTTGGTTCGCCCTAGCACAGATCTGGTCAGCGCTGTGTCTAGCTTTGCCCCGAGAGCTGAAACAAGTGCTGTTGGTTCGAAAGTACGACCCACCTCCAGAGACTGCAAATTGGTTCGAATTCAATTATTTCGATGAGGTCTATAGTCGCATGGAACCTCTGTTGTGTTATCATGACGAAGAACTCGACAGAACAGAACCGGTTCAGGGTAATGCCAAAAGTGTAGTTTCGATCACCACGAAAGACTTGACGATTTCGAAAGATGACGACCTGTCTGACGATGATCCTAGACGTGCGAGCATACGCAGTTCTGATTCAGAGTCCGAGGGGGAGTGAGCTTGACATCACTCTCGCGTAGGGCCCACACTGCAAATGCTCGATCGTCAGACCTAGCACGAACTATCCATGGCATAGTGAGACTCAACGAGCTCATGTGTCAGGTATACTCGACCGTAACATCGGCAAGCATCAAACCAACAGAGTCCTCGTTTTACAACTATGTAGAAACAGCATGCGCCACAGTGTGGATACCTGACCGTGAGAATTTGCACATCTGAGCAGATCAGTTCGTTGCACCCGTGGACCTCTAAGTTTGTCGAAGATTAAGGTAGGCATATGTTGTAAACAAGGTATGACTGTACATGTTATGAGCATCTCCAATCATCTGTGTCAATTCGAAATGGCTCGTATCAAATAGTGCACGGAAGTATTGATCTTGTTTTGAATGGAGTATGTTATTTGTAGCCTTGAGTCTTGACTTATGAGATTGCAATTGTGCACACTCCGTATCAGACAAGATTTAAGGCTTTTGTTTCGCTATTAGTTCCGAGGCAACTTTACCAAATTCTCAGTGTCCCTCAAATGACCTGTAGAACATGAAAGCGTGCCAAAAGCAAGTGTCAACCAACAAGGTCAGCTGTTTCGCTCGATTCATCTGTGCTCTAAAGAATTGTGCCCCCGCTTATACCAACAATGACAACTCAGCAGACACGTACGGCAGTCAGTTCATGTCATCATGATATCATAGCTATCGTAAGTTGCTGATCGCTAAATTCTGATCATGTCTTTTGCAGTAATGTCAGCATTCTCTTTCATCAATCCAGCTTTACGAAGTGTCTTGATTGTACTGTTGACCATATCTTCAGACACCTTGCTGACGTCCTGTGGATACTCTACAGTCTTGCTCCAAGCTTCAGCATCTTCCTTGCTGTAGTCCAGCGTGGTGTAAATTGTCTCGATCGCCTCATCATGGTTGTCGTGATAGTATTTGAGTCCGCAATTGATGGCATTCAAAACGCCAGTCAAGTTTGATTGTTCGACCGAAGGAGACGCAGTGATAAGCCAAGATGGCCATGGAGTGTAGATCTCTCCGATTTGTCTTATCTCACCAGAGTCATAGTACTTTTTGGTCGTGAAGCGTTCCCACATGAATGCAGCTGCTCTTGAGTCATTAACGCCATCACGCAGACCCATGAAAGTGTCTAGCTTTTCAAACTTGAAAGGCTCTTTGTCCTTGGTTAACCAACCCTGCTGGTCTGCAAAGACATATGACATGACGTATGAACCACTTCCGATTCTGCTCACGCCAATGGTCTGGTCCTTCAGCTCCGTGGCAGACTTGTACGGCGAATTGATGCCAGTGCTTATCGCCCAGCACAATGGACTGGCGACATATGTGCCTACCAACTTGTAAAGTGTAGGACTAGCTGATAACCCATTAATCCATCCTTCAGTAAGTCCAATTGCCATGTCAATTTTGCCCTCTTTGTAAGACGTGATCATCTGTCCTGTGCCGGATGGCTGAGGCACTAACTCTACATTGCACTTTTGATCTTTGAAGAATCCGTGCTTGGCTGCTAGAAGTACAGGGGTCAAAAAGTGCTCTGGCCTTGTATATTAGCTTAATCACCTACTGTGGCACTTCTAACATACACATAGCTGAATCTGTTAGTCCTTGTAATCCATCTCATATGACACATACCCAATTCTAATCAAGGCAGACATGATTGTAGTCGTAGAAGGGAGGGTGATGGCCTAGCTATATCTAGGGGTGATGTATAGCAGGAAGATATACCAAAACTGAGAGGCATGTGGCAAGCTATGATCAATCAATCTGAAACACACTCCCCACAACAACTAACAAGGGTTTGTAGGATCTCTCAGCTGGATCAAATAATCCAAGGCTCTATTTAGCTTCACTTCGCTTGCATAAGGTTGCGCGCATGTCATGGATGCACGGTCTGTGCTGCGCTGAGTCAGTCCTGAACATCGATCTCCTTTGAACATAAAATGAATCACACAGAAGCTTGCCATGAACCAAACATTCGCGATTGGTCTTTGGAGCTGCAGGCAGCATTACGAAAGTGATAGACGAAATTCTTCTCTTTATCAAGGCCACAGTTGAGCACTGAATCATGTAGGTTTGCAGCAATTCAACTGGTAAGTTCACAAGCTCGAACTCTCCAAATTCAGCACATCATACAAGATGATTTGCTGGGTCCACAAACTCATCATTCTATCCCAGGTAGTAAGTTGTGTGTCTGTAAACTCGCTCTCGCTCAGACACCAAACTGAATCCTGGGAGGGGCACGACGAACTCACATGCTGGAAAGAACACAATGAGCAGGACACATGGGAATTTGGATTTGATTGACCTGCTAGACCAAGGGTTGTCCTTTGATAGATAGCTTTTTGACGTCCTCGAGCCATTGTTCGCCTCTCTTTTTACTTAAAAGGATGTAGGCAGTGCCGCGACGACCAGCACGGCCAGTTCTGCCGATACGATGCAACAAGTCAATCGTGCTGTGAGGAGTATCGTATATGATGACATTCTTGACCGAGGTGGTATCGATTCCTCTTGAGGCCAGGTCTGTAGTAACCAAGACTTGCAGCGGAAGTTTGTTCTGCTGTGCGGTGCCTGTCGAGGACTCTTGCATTGGTTCTTGGGCTAAGAACCCTTGTATGTTGCGTTCTCGCTCCTCGATATCCCGTGAGAATGGCAGAGCCTGAATTCCTTTACCATTGATGAAGTCCGTAACTTTCGTCACATCCTCACGCTTGTTGACGAAGAGAATGACTCTTTTGGTTTTGCCGGGTTCTGTCGTGTCCAATTGCAGATCTCGCAATATCTGATGTACTGCAGTATTCTTATCCCCCTTGAAGTCTTTGGATATATCGACAAACTTGGTGGCTATACGTCGTGGAATAGAATGTATTCTGGGACTCACGAGGCGCTCGATGTTTGGATAAGTCTTCCGTAGGTAAGTGTCAACAGAGCGTGGAATGGTCGCGGAGCAAAATATCAGCGTCTTCGCGTGCTCGGCCTTTGAGAGCAGGGGTCGAACAGAGTCAGCAAAGGAGACGTCGAGCAAAGTATCGGCTTCGTCAACGATCATATGACTTGTGTTCCGCAGATCTAGAAGTTGCTCCTCAAGCAAACGAGCCAGGGGTAACGGCGTAGTGATCAAGATGTCGATGGGAGTCATCAAAACTTGATTCTTGGTCCTACGAAAGTTGAATTCGGGCAGAACAACTGCTGAAGAAACCTTGACAACATGAGACATTGCTTTGACAAGAGTCCCAACTTGCTTGACGAGTTCTACACTGGGTAAGAGAATGACACATCTAGGCCTTCCCACTATTCGTTCCGGCTTAACCTCGCTCATCTCTTCATGTTTCATAAGCTGCAAGACAGGAGCAAGATAAGCTAATGTCTTTCCAGATCCTGTCTCCGCAGCAATCAGGAAGGTATGCAGTCCTTGTGTCCGAGCAGATCGTAAAATCGGCGGAATTGCAAGAGACTGTATTTTGGAAGGCTCGACGTACTCGAGGTCTTTCAGAGCTGCAGTGTGAACTGCTTCAAGAACGTTTGGACTCAATTTTAGGTTCTCGAATGTCAGAGCTGTCTTGGCTTGACTTTTACTTTCCAGTCTTTCATGTATCGCAATTGGTAGTAATACAGACGTGCCAGTCTTTGACATCCTGTTATTGGAGACTCGAGTAGGAGCGGTGACAGGCTTGGCCCTTCTGATAGATGACTGTTCCCCATAGAAATTGCCCTTTGCGTTTCTGTCTTCCTTGTCCCTTGGTTGTTTGCCAGCAACATCACGAGACAGCTTTTGGTTGGCAGGGCGATGGAATGATGCATAGGCTTGCAGACGCCGACCAACTATCTTCGCAGTGCATGAGGCACATACCCACGAGCTGCGAGGGCTCAACATTCAGACAGTCTTGGACAGTATATGATAGCAGTCCTTCAGTACTCTCTCAAAGACGCTCAATAATGGTAAGTTATGCAGGAGACTGAAATTGTGGCCTTTACACACTGAGTTTATCTGGAACGGTGTAATCCGGGATCACTCTATAATCTTCCGATCATTTTGCTATGAGGTATGCAATAAGTACAGCCTTACTCGACCAACTGCAATATTGCGATGTATTATAGCTATAGCTAGAGCTACAGCTCGAGCAACGAAATCTGGTGAAATTGTTCCATTAGTCTATCTTTCTTACGGTGGATGCGATATCGAGAGATTCACATGCCAGCACGTGGATTTACTCTGTCCAGGGCTGATCAGGCGTGGAGATCTAGACCGAACTCGGGGGACTCGCTTGCTGCGTGAAACTTAGACAACGATGATGCTACACTGGCTTTTCACACTGCTCTTCACTCACTACCGCTGTACTTCTTGCGGAACACGAATCCCTGGCAAGATCGAAGAGGATTTTCGATCATTCAGGACTTATGGATAAACCATCCGCACACGCTAGTGTCCCGACTGTCAGACCAGAAACTCGGCCTGAAGTTGTGGATTCAGAAAGTGGACCTGGCAGGCCTTTTCCAATTTGTCTTAGTGGCGAGATCGTCAAGGGTTTTGGTAGAGGCTCAAGTAAGTTCAGAATACTGGAGGAGTCGATCGTTCAAATGACACCTGTAGAAGAGCTAGGCATCCCCACGGCCAACCTCGCGGAAGAAGCGATACCCAAGCTGCTCGAACATGCAGAGTCTGGTATATATTATGGATTGGCGAGTATCGATGGTGATGATGCAGTATACGACATGGTCATGTCTGTAGGCTGGAATCCTTACTACAAGAACACGGTGCGCAGTGCGGAGGTGCACATCATACACAGGTTTGCGGAAGACTTCTACAACAAAAATTTGAAGGTTATTGTTGTCGGCTTCATCAGGCCAGAATACAACTACACGGATCTCGATTCATTAGTGGCTGACATTAATGAGGATATACGTGTTGCTCAGCGGTCCCTTGCCAGGGCAGCTTATCAAAAGTATCGCAAGGACGAATTCTTCCATACATCCTCAAAACACTGATGATGTGAACACCACTATGATCTGAGATCTAAATTGCTTTTCAGATGGCTTTGCAGCACAAGTCAAACACTGTGCACGATGTCTGTATATCAAATCGTGGCTTTCTTCAGATTGATATACCAAACGCTATGACCTACTCCGCACGAATTCCGATCATTGCCTTAAGAGACAATCCGCACCGACTGGCATCTAGTTGCACATGCATTTTTCTTCACACTTGGGCTACAACCATGTCTGGACACACTAGGTTGGATGAGAACATTGCATCTCTCGCTTTTGGCTGGAGTCTGGCCGTTGCACTGCTAGCTGGCTATCGGATAGCTTCTAGCTGGATACTTGCGCGAAAATACACTAGAATATATTGGTACTTCTCCTTGTGTACCGGTCTGGTACTGATCAGCGGGATGCTGGCAATCTTGTCTTGGACTTACCTCATTTCGAGTTTCCGACCTGGCGTCGTCGAGTTCGCCGTCTTTCTGCTTTTGTGGAGTCTCGAGGCACAAATATACTTCCAGATAATCATCAATCGAATTTGCATCTTGTATGCCTACTCTCGACGACCAGTGCTCTTGCGATTCGGGACATTTATCGCAATTCTTGGGATCAATGCAATGATGATTGCGTTCTGGCTACCAGGTAAACTCGGAATAGCCCAGAGAAGCGCCACCAATCTTGAGTTCTGGATGCCACGAGTCGAGAAGATTCTGTATCTATCACTGGATATTGTGCTAAATAGTGTCTTTATTCATCAAATTCAGACGAAATTGATGAAAGTGGGATTACAAAAATATCGCCGGTTGATACACTACAATATACGAGTCATTGCTCTCTCACTAGCGTGCGATGCTCTTTTACTGGGAATGCAATGGTGGCCTGCGAACGACGCACTCTTCATCATCATTCATCCCGTCCTCTTCCTCAATAAACTCATTCTTGAAATGTCAATTTGTGACAGGATGGCGGCTGTGTCTCGGGAAGCAATCGTGATGGAACCAATGACAACCTATATCGCTGATACCCAGGACTTCTTATTTCCTGAAAAGGTTCCCGTGGAGAGCATAGTCTCCGAAGGAACGATTCATGATGACGAGGCACTCACGATTGTGGTTGAACCATCGTCTGATGTTAAGCAGTTGCCGGGATTGCCACTAGCAGCGGCACTGCTGAGTCCTGTCTTTTTTCTGGGCCGATCTCTTTCAAAGAGGTCGCAGTTGTCTTACTATGCCGTTAGTGTTTAGCTTTTAGCACTTCTACGGAGCCTCATGCCCTTTTGTGAGAATTCATGGTCAGCTGCTGGTCACTGCGAGTATACCCTTCAACCACTGAACGCATCTCAATCGCAACGGGTTGTGCAAGGGTGTCCATCATGTGTTGATATAGTGCATTTCCGATGTCTTAGATGAATAATTGATGCCCTATACAATGAATTACGTTATTCTACGTAGTCTGGAATCCCCGCTGTCTCTCACCCAGATATCTTGATCGCGCGCTCACCATACCTGGCAGGCTTTATCGTCTTATCAAGATGATCTAAGCCAAGGATGTCTTCGGTGCTCTTCAGCATATTATATGGTACATCGTCATCCTCGAAATAGACAGGTTTCGAGTACATAGAGGCCTGGATCAGACAGCCTTTGATTTTCTTGAACTCCTCGTCCTTGTAGTGGGTTTTGTTCTGCAGGCGTTGCTTGCAGTCTGACCAGTACTCGCCGTCTTTGAGAACAAATTTGAATGGAATACCGTGCGAACGAGAAGGTTCGCGCTGGAAGTGCATAACATTGATTTCACGATCACTCTCTGACTCTGGCAAATCTCTTGGAGAGACGATCTCGGCGTACAGAATCATGTAGTCCTGAATACCAGCTACTAGCTGCGACGGATCGAATTCTTTGTAGAATTTGCTGGAATGAGATTCATAGATACGAATGCTCGAAGTCACATTCGCCGAAAGCTGCAGTTTAGCAGCAAGGAGGTTGATGGCATCCTCGATATTACCGTTCTTTGGCACCAGGATTTCGATGGGCACTTCTTTTGTCAATCCTTCTGGCAGATAATATATCTTCAGGAGCTTCTTCATTTCCAGTTCCCTGAGCGTGGTTTCCAGGACTTCGTACGCGAGGGCCGTGGCGTGTGACTGCATATAGGCGGGTTGCAGAATGGTTTGCAGTGTGAGTAGTGGAGTAGGTTTGATAATTTGCTTTGGCTGCAATGTTACAGAGTTGACTGTTGACAAGCGGAGGTGTGACGCTTCAACCTTTAAAACCTCTGCAATTTTATTGGTGATGGTATCGTAGCTCATCTTTTTGCTGAGCACAAGATCGAATTTACTGTTGACTTCGGCATCGATAAACTTTGGCATAATCTTGACAGTGATTTTGTTGTGACAGAAGTCGTAATAATTGTCTGCCATTGCGAATCGGCCAATTTGGGATAGGTGCAACCGCTCGGTCTCATTCACTGCTCGCTGCACACATACAATATCGCCATCCACTATTTCCGCTTGCGAGAAACTGGTCTTCAGGCGTAATGGTTCGATCATAGTAGGTTTGATCTCCTCGAACAATTTTACAGCCGATGTAGCGATGCCAAGTCGCTTAGCCAGACTTTCGGCCAAGTGTTCAATTTTGTCATGCTTGTCGAGGTAAACCGTGCATAAGCCTGACAAGGTCTGAGCATCAACGTCGAAATACTTGACAAAGAGCATAAATTTCGTGCTGTCCGGACTGCCATCAACCAGTAATGTGTCACTGTATTGTTCTTCATCAACTATTTCGAGGTATAGCAAGACTTCAGATCTTCTGCCAGCAAATTCGTCTCGCACCTCTGCCAGAGAACGATTATCGTATGATGCTGGAATAGGCGCATCTGGACGAACCGTCTTGTTTTGACGATGTACCATAACCCAGTGACGCACTTGCTTGACGTCAACGTTTTGCTCTTGCGCAATCTGCGCCTTGAACTGTCCGTATGTCATGGTTTTCAAGAGCTTCTTCGTGTCAAGTTCGCTCGAGGACAAATCAGCCATATCGAATCCATCATGCTCTTTAAAGTCACGCTCTGTGATTGTCCTAATATGCAAGAACAAGTGCGCTTCCTCGCGTTCCTTCTTCCTTTGTGCTTCTTCAGCCAGCTCAGCCTCAATACGCTTGGAAACATGTGTTGGTATGTCTGCATCAGTCACCGGTTTGAGGATCTCGTCGATTTTCGTTTCGCGAACGTACACCAACATGTAAGCATTCATAAATCGCTTCAACTGGTTTGGCTTCGAGTTCGGATTTCTGACCCCGCTAGGTGCAAGCACACCTCCGAAGTTTTCATCCAGAGCCTCTTTCTGAAGTGCAGGCGTGACACGATCGTCATCAAATCTGAACCATTGCCCATCCTTTTCCGGTTTGAGCAAAGCGTAATAATGTCCCCCATGCAAGTCACCGGAATGCACAAGAACACCATGCAGTTTATAATTCCAATTTGCTTGCTTGTCAGCCGATTCATCCAAAAACTCATTCAGGTCGATTTCCGTCGGGAATTCATGTCGATCATTGATCTTCACCATGGCGTCTCGCTCCATATCATACTCGAATCTTTTGAGTTGCAAGTGTAGGACAGGTGGAAATTCCTCAAAGATCACTCCCTTCTTCGCGTCCTGCAGACCATATCCTTCAGCGAAGTATTTGTTGTCGCCGTCAAGAGTCTCGACCTGTACATAATCTGCGAAAGACTCCCTGAGGTTCTTCATGCCCTTGACGTTCAGCTGAATGTCCCAGAATTCCTCTTCACGTGCTGATTCATAGTCTACATTAACGCACTTGATGTAACTTTTCATCTTGCCCACAAACAGTCGACTCAAGGCATTCTCTGCTTGTGTCTTCTTCATCTTGCCCTCAAGATTATCTTGCAGTACTCGATTGAATTCCTGTACATCATGTTGCATAAAAGCATCTAATGAACTCCATCCAAATGATTGTGTGAGTTCAAGGGTCGATGCAGGGTCAGATGCCTTGTCCATCTGATAGAAAATCCTCTGCAGTGCAAGGGCAATACTGTTGCCTGGCTGATCATTCTCGGTAGGTATCTGATATACAGCCTTGCGAAAATATGAGGTGAAGTAGAGAGATTGCAATAGCGAATTCATATAACACGTTGCGCCCTGGTTCTTGAGACCCACATAGCCAGTGGCCTTTTTCGAGTCATAGCTGACTATGGTTAGCAAAGAATCCGTGTATTAGCGATCACATACTTGTTGAAGTTATGCCACAGGACACCCGTAGGGTCCTTGATGATTTTGATATAGCAAGTAATCATCGTCTCGCCGTTTTCTAATATCGGACGGTTCCGGTCCGCATGATTATAGCCTAGTTTTCGTATGTCATATAGTCGGGAGAAACCCCAATCACCTTCGTCATTGGTGAAGCGATGCGAAGCGACTACTGGCGTCAGTAGGGCGAAGGAAACAGACTTGATGACTTACCATGATCATGATAAATTGTTGGATCATTCCTGTTCCACATTACAATCATGAATTGTGAGCAGCAAGCCCATTCGGGTTGATCTTCGGGCGCCAGAGCCTCATCGTAGTTGTCAGGTTGGCATTCGAGGTAAGCTGCACAGGAATCCGGCTGCGTGTTGCCTTGTGGAAAGAGCAATATGCGCCTGGTTGAGAATCAGTCTACCGCTCAAGGCAGCGTCATCAGGCATACCATTTATAACCTCCCAACTGCCAGTGTTTGCTGTATGACTTTCGCTCGAGAGCCCGCCAATCATTAATGTGCCATACGTAATGTCCAGTCTCCAGAACCTCAAGATCAGACAATACAGGCATGTGCTTGTCCATCATCGATTCCACTACAACGGTCAGTGGCTTGTCATTCGTTCCTTAAACGACAATTTACCATCATCTGCGCTCGCAGTCTTCTCATCGACCACAGATATCAAATCGTCTCCTGGAATTATCTCGTCGGTCTCTATGTATGGACTTCGGTCTCCACTATCCAGCGACATGAGATCGTGAGTCTACGGAGAGTTAGCGACCTGACATTGGATTATTTACTTCGTTGCACATACCATGGGTACGTAATCCATCTCTTCACGCCCTAAGTCAATGATGCCACGGCTCGATGGCTACGGACTGAAGAGTCGTGCAGATGCAGAATTGCCAGCCAGGCAAGGAGAGCAGCAGACTGGGGGAAACACAGGAAGCAGAAGCGGTGAGTGAGAGCAGTTGAAGCCCTCTACGCAGCTCGCTCGCTCGCTCTGAGGGCCGAACCGAAATGTTGGAGTGCACTGGAAAGAGGAGCTCCTTGCTCGATGACGAAGGATCTCCAACCGTGGAAAATCCTAATTCAATTGCAAGCAGCTGCTCTTCCTCTGGTCCAGTTTGCATCCATACAACAACAGACATGCGAATGTAAACTGGGTGCTTATCTCTACATGATCAAGAATCAAGACACATGACAGACCCTTTGCTAATCCAATAAAATATTAGCTTCGAATACGAACTTTCATGGCGCCCCCCACCAAGGTCTTTCCCGAGACGACCAAGCAGTACTACCAGGACACTGAACATCAGGTCAACGACAAGTCACCAATCAGACAGATAACACAGTACGAATGCGACTTGTCTCAGAGACGAGTGGTCACATGCATACCGATCGAACGATTCTTTCGCATGTAAAGTGCCACGACTTTGAATGTCAGCACGATTGCTGACAAGACTAGAGCTAGTGGAGGGGGCGTGGTTGAGATAGGAGCTAACGAGCTCGCAATGCTCAAGCACCTGCAACGCTAAATGGCATTCGACACTGAGACGTTCTTAGCAATTGAGCTTCGATGATCAGTGCGGCCCCACGATTTATGCGACGTGTCCTCGTGACAATTGGATCCACGTACGCACCACATACTTGCTTCATGAAGTATCAGGCATCGTTCCTGAAGTCTGCACCACATTCTGTTCACAAAGAGGCATGGCACACCAACCAACCTTGAAGCAGCTCGAAGAAGCAGTTTATTTCTGGAATGCCGACCAACCAAATGGCGAATTCAGTCAATGGTATCCGTCAGCATTCGTTGTAGCTGGACAATCATATCCCACTGCAGAACACTACATGATGGCATCTAAAGCTCGACTCTTTCGCGACCACGACAGCGAGAGACTAATTATCGAAGCGAAAGAGCCGGAGCAAGTCCGTGACTTGGGCCGCAAAATCAAAAACTTTGATGGAGCACTATGGAACGAGAAGAAGTTTGATATTGTCAAGGACGGCAACCGGGCAAAGTTCAAGGACCCAATCTTGAGGGCAGTCATGTTGGGCACGGGGGACAGACTCTTTGTGGAAGCGTCACCAGTCGATCGGATCTGGGGAGTCGGGTTTGATCGAGACGAGGCTCCGAGCAAGGTTGCCGAGTGGGGGGAGAATCTCATGGGCAGAGTCATGATGCACATTCGAGACGAGATACGGGCATCTGGTCCTTCTTTATTATGATGTTGTGACTTTTTCATCCTATCCTGGTCTAGTCTGAGAGATAGACATTCAACCAACTAATCAGAAATATGTGTGTCGTGATTGTATGTACAGCGGTATAATTGTGCCGAGAACGGTATGTACGTGGTGAATACTTGCAGTCCCAGTGCGTGATTGAGTGAGCGAGTGATTTTGAGAGAGAGAGAGAGAGATTGTGTGTGTGAGAGAGTGACTAATCACCTACTTGATCGCAGCATGGCCAATTCTCTGCCTGATTCGACACCGAGACTGGGTTTCTGGCCACCGAGTCTATACTTGACCCCATTCGCCCGCACCGTCACCATCGCACGACTCTTTCTTCCACACCCTCGCTCTCCAGCACTGGTCGCGGACGTAGACATGGACTCTGTGTGACATTTCGTGTGGTGGTAAAGACTCGTCGTGATGCGTCCTCTGGTATGGAAAAACATGCTCACTTTTTCGCGGACGGAAGGACGTGAAGAGAGGCTACAGTCGGTGATGGAAGTCCCTGCCGATCTGGTGATCTCGGACGACGAAGAAGAAGAAGAAGAAGAAGAAGCGTTGGACGAAATAGTGGAGGTTGGATAGTGTTGCGTTGGATCTGATGGGTCAGGACAGGCTGGAAGACTGGAGGGAGACTGAGGATATAAGTAGGAGGCATTTCATGTCTTGTCACATGCCAGATGCAGAAGGAAAGTGAATGTCGGCCGAAGCAGCGGCTCCGAAATGAACCGATCCCATCCACCCTCCCTCCCTCCCTCCCTCCCTCGCTCGCTCCTTCCCCCCAGAGGATCCAATGGAATCGATCGATCGATCGATCGAGTGATTGTGTGGGATGGGACGGGACGGGATCCCACGGGAAAGGGCAGCAGCGGAAGGCGGGACTTTCTCTTCCTCTTTTGGGCGGGTCCGTGGGCGAGTGATTGGTTGACACGCGGATCCGCCCGATTGCTTCTCCTGACATGTGATTTACCATACAAATCTGCCACGTAGATGATTCTTCTTTCTAGGCCTTCACCATCAAGTCTTCCCTTTGACCTCTCGTCTTTCATCACTGGCATCTGCATTCTATTTTATGTACAGCAAGCAGTATTATTCGATCACACGTGTCGCCATGCTATCGAGGTCATAAATATTTGGTCATGTCATTCATACTTTTATAAATCATTTTCGTGTGTTTTGCTTGACAATGCTTACTTGCTTCTTCTTCTTCTTCATATCGATCCAGTGGTCACGACCCTGTATGTGTCTGTCACGTTTAATCTCTTCATCTTACTTTTCATCACAGTAATGCTCCCTATAATAGTTAGTGAATATCTTGGTATTGGAGGAGCGACAGCATACAGTGCGATACTTGTCCACCAATCCACATCCACCCTCCTTCTCCGATCGACTGACGCAGACACTCGACTTGCCGACCGCGCACCTCACCAACTCTGATGGACAAGGACAATTCGCCGCTCCACCAGCGACACAGGCCAATGTGTCGGGACACAGATATTGTCCTGGATCGCACTGCGTGTCTAGGACTTGTTGGCGATACCAGTCCGCGCCTTTACTCTGGCCCCGTCCGTCCTGACCTTGTTGACCATGACCTTGTTGACCGCCTTGATTGAAAAAGTTGTCAAAGAACTGGAATTGTGCCGCGACGTTTGAAAGGATGCACGAAATCAGGAGTACTCCCAGTGTCGTGCTTTTCATCCTGCCTGCAGCTGTTCCTGGTATGTGTCGACTGTTGATGATGTTTTCAGTGTACAGGATACCCGATATGGGAGACGTCAGACTTCTCGCGTTTTGCTTCAGCTGGCAAGTGCCCGCGGCACTAGTACTAGCGAATATCGAGTCAATTGGGAGCAATACGAAATACGATCTATATCCAGATGAAGCTATGATTGCCGCATGGCGCACGACCTCGGGAGGCTTCCTGACTTTTAAGTTTACCCGCCGTAGGTAGCCATAGCACGCACCGGGACTTGATCCCCGTTCGAGTTACATATGCATACATCACTTTAGAATGGGGACCCAAGCTTGTGGCTACCTACATACGCAACATCACATAGCATCTCGCAGTATCATCCGTGTATCAGTGCATATGAGCCTGTGAAGAATGCTGATTCTCAGTATTTGTACAAATTCTACTCTACAGTAGTGTTGACATTTTATGGACACTGATGTCACATCAGGCATATACACAGGTATGTGATTTGCATATGGTTAATCACGATTCCGACTCGGGATCCACCGCTTGAGACTGACTTCACGAATTCTGTAATGCTTCATGACCTGCTCCAACCCCTCCGTTCCAAAAGTCACCTGGCCAAGCTCGAATTGGACATATGTCAGGACGACCGTCTTCTTCACTTGTCCATTGACTCTCGACAACGTATGCATCCACCACCACGGTTTCCCATCATCACCAGCGACAGAAGAGGAGGAGGACGACGACGACGACGGTGGTGCGCCACGGGGAGTAGGAATCACGATGATGCTGAACTCTGCGTGCGAAAACACGGGACCGCGTTTATATAGTAACCAATCGACTCCAAACTTGATGCCCGGTTTGACTGTCCACCCAAGTGATCGATAGTGATGATACACGGCGTACTGGACCAGAAACGAACAATCCCTCGTTACCGTGTCATTGGGCCCTGAGGTTGGTGATGGTGGTGAGAAGAGGTTGGCAAAGTGTGGCAAGAGAGAGGCCTTTTCCATCGGAACGTTCGAATTGGGCTGGTAAATGTCTAGTACGTCCAGCGCATCAGACAGAAACAGTGCTTCGTATAGTGTCAACTGTAAATGTTCCAAATTAGGTATCGAGTCCGCGACTTTACTACCTTTGTCATCCGCGACCAGCACTTCTTCCTCATCGACTTCCGTCTCGATTGGTTCCTCCGAGGCAGTCACTTCTGCTTCAGGTTCAAGTTCAGGCAATCGACCCTCCGCTCTCAACGTCGCCTCCAACGCCTCCCTCTCCTTTCTCGCCCTCTCAGACTTCATATCTGCACGAGCGATCCGTCTGCGCGCAGTGACTTCTTCCGAAGTCAACTTTTCGTCCTTGCCAATCAATCCGAGCGCCCGTTGCGTACGTACGTACCACGACGGCTCTGATCGGGAAAACTGGCCTTTTCCGAAGAATCCGCTGTACCATAGTGCCGTAGCTGAATCTTCATCCGTGATCCACACGCTGCGAGTCTCTACGTTGAGTGTTCCTCGGTACCGCCTCGTATGAGGAATCCTAGTGAAGAAGTATTGGTATATGCAGTACAAAAGGGAGATTGGATTATGTGTCAGCGCCGGCAGAGGAATCACATTGTGAAGTGGAAGAGGTTTCTGGTACAGTTCATTCAGGTGAGCTTTGCCCAGTTTGCTCATCAGGTGCTCAATCAGTATATTCTTCTTTACAGACCGTAGAGAAGTTTCTCCATGTAAAGCTCATGCAAAAGCCTTTGTCAAGCTCTATTGTCCCCCGTCATTTCCTTGACGCATAGAGCAGCTGCTGGTCGACTTGGTTTTGCCAAGGTTCTTGATCCTTACATTTTGACATTTGAGCCTGATTATTGATCAGTTGTCCTACCGAAGATTAACCATTATGATCCTGATTTATTGATTTTGTACTTGGATACTTGAATGTTTACAGATGGCATTGCCATTGCTGTCCCGCATTCTTCTGAATGAGGTAAGACTGAAGGGACACAGCATTTTAAACGCGAGATATCAAACAGATTCACAGTGTTGCTCGTTCTTGTTTAGGATATTACGTTGCTATTCTAGATAAAACCGTCTCCATCAAACCCAGCAAAGTTTGCCAATAGAAGGGCTTTATGGTATGGCTTCTTGGAAATATTGTTGCCCCAGTTCCAGGCACTGGTCAGTCTGCCGTCTATACAGCTGCCCGCATCGAAACTATTGTCCGCACCGCTTCCATCGAATGCATGTCGATAAAAGTCCGCCAGGAATTGTACCAGAAGCTCGTCTGCACCGCCGAAAGCTTCGTCCATGTAATTTGTGATGAAAGGATCTTTTGACAGAGTCGGCAATGCCTGACACACTGTGTTTATGGGATTGAGTATTCGTGGCACTTGCAGATATTTGTCAATGAAGACAAGAGCATTCGGGACATTGTGATCACCCAAATGAATAGCTGACGATCCTACCCAGCCATTACATATCCGCTGTGCTTGGGCCAAAAGTGCATGCATCCTTCTCGAAATCGAGGGGCACTGCTGTATACGATTCAAACCTTGTCCGGTGTCCATAAGCCGGTACCGTGAAGTCCGTGACAGCATGTCCTGGTCAACAAGGGTGTACAGTTCATACATGTTCTCCATGATGAGTGTCCATAAGGTCAAGGACTGATTGACGTAGAGGAATTGCTTCTGGTGATTATGCGACAGTCTAGCTCCCCTCAAGCCCGCGGAGATGGCGAGAGAAGGTTCAGGCTTGTCGGGCGAAAAGTGTGCAAACAATAAATGTCGAATTTTTTGCACCGGATCACGATTCGATCTCAGGTAAGCATTGTTGTCACCGATCGAGTACAAGCATTGTCGAATGTCCTCTTTTGGCAATTCTTGTGAGGCGTATTTCCGACAAATAATCTCGATAGACCTCTCCTTTGTCTTGATATCTGCTTGTATCGTCGTTCTTGTTTTGCCTTCTGGTAGGATTTCTTTCGTTGCACCAAGCACCAATTCGTCCTCCAAGATTGCTAGTCCATTTTTAGACTCCAAGAATGAGTATACAGTCATGACAGGTTTGTACAGATCGAAGCCGAGAGTCTCAGTCACTTCGGGAATGAGTGAATCCTGTATCATAAACATCATTTTTCCATAAGTGGCTCGCATCCTATCAGGATTTTGTATTTTGTATCTCCTGCCAATCTCAAACAACGATTGATAGAAGGATGCATTCGCTGAGTAATCGCGGTCATCGATTAGAGCTTGACCTGCCTTGAAGTCCTGAGCGACCGTGAGACCACTAAGGATGGCGCAAATCTCCTTCAGTTGCGCGACTATACGTCGAGCTTTTGAAACATATGTTATGACATCAATCTTATCTGTGTACTCGGATACATTCAGAGCAGCCTCGAGCAGGCGGTGCATCTTTCTTTCATCTGCCGTCAGTCGCAAGGGTATATGCTTGCTTCTCTTTTTGATAATTTCAACCTGTTCTGCGTCGATATTACGGACTGGCATCTCAAACGCAGCATCGTCCAGGTTCGGGCCCTCATGACCTTGAGCAATCACATTGTTTCGTTCCTCCGGCTCAACTGACATTTCGACATCCCTACTTGTACCATTCGTCTCGTGAAGAGGCTTGAGCGGATGTAGTCGACGCTTTCCGGTCTATCTCTGTTAGCGCGGCTACTCGACACGGCTAGTGTTCCGTCACTCTATGTATGACTGTCGAGCAGACCTCGCAGAAGTCTTCCTCACATGCCGCACAATGCAGGTCGGCCTTCTGGTCACCGCACTCAACACAGTAGCCAGGCTCGATTTCCGCTGTTGCAGGCTCGGTATCCTCTACAACATCTGATCCTTTCGATCCGTCTTGAGGCTCATCCGCTGAGCTCAGAATTTCGTTGAGATTCATCGAAATGTCTTGGCGGCTTGGACCCTGTAAATCAGACAATCATGTAAACGGTCTGTGATGAAGCAAATAAATTTGTTGTCGCAACAAAAGTTGTGCAGACCTCGGAGCTGCCGACCACACAAATTTGGCGTCAGTGTAAGCGACTTCGAATTCCTGAAACGAGCCGCTAGTACTCCGCAGTACACAAGTACAAATATGCAAGTGCACAATCTCTTCACACAAGTCCCGCACGACACAATCAACAATTTCACATCAAGAAAGGAATGATTCGCTCGTGCTAGATATCTAATCATACATCTGTCGTCCTGCTGTGCGGACAGATAGTTCACAGTCGTGTCCATGGACTACGATTCAGCCAAAGTCTCAGGCTCAAATACCATATTCCGGCCAGCATAACGAAACCCCCACTGAAGACGATCGTACCAATGTAAGACTCCCGAGTTTCGCCAATCCATGTAGCGGCAACTGGCGCTCCAAGTAGAGTACCACCACCACCAAAGGCACTAACCACACCAAACTTCGTAGCCATGTTGTGCTGTCCAAGAACCTGTGATGTGAGAGCAGGCATAAGGCTGATCAAACCGCCAAAGAACCATCCATACAGTATGGAAAACACAATGACCCCCGCATTCGTTTTGATTGTTGTCCACATAACCAGTTGCGAGAGTCCAGCACAGAATATCGAAAGTATCAGAAAGTTTATTCGTCCATACTTGTCCGCCAATATCCCAGTGACAGTTCGGCCCACAATCGAGGATGCATTCAGTATAGCCAACAAGTAGAATGACAGGTGATCAGACATGCCAACAGTTTTAGCGAATGTGCCGATGAAGAACATGGGGGAAATCATGCCAATAGACAAGATAAAGTACCCAATCGCAATATACCATAGCTTCAAGTCTTTGTAGACATGAAACAAAGAGTCCGCCTTGGCTGGTGCACTCGTGGTTGTGTCAACATTCTGTGGCCTCGCAATCTCCCTTTCCTTCAAGAAGAAACAGCCAAACAGGATTTGAGCAAGACTGATAAACATAACCACCCGCACAGTCCAACCGAACCCGACCCTAGGCAATAATTGTGCCAGGACTATCGGCCAGACGACTCCACCGAGACCGGACGAGGTGTACAGAATCCCGTACGCAGTGGCCTTTTTCTTGTCGAACCACTGTCCAGGGACTGCGACGGCTACAATATACAACGTGCCTGCTCCAAGACCCAATGCAAGCCCTTGTGCGAGATACAACTGCCAAATCGTCGTGCAGAAACTCGTTGCTAATAGTGCAATTATTTGCAACGAAGCACCAACAATCATGATTTGCCGCGTGCCAAATTTCTCCATCAACACTCCGACCAGTATTCCCGTCCCCTCAATCATGGCCGCTTGTAGAGACCCAATCAGTGAGATGACTGATGGGGATGTGTCGGGGTAAATCGACTCATGATATGTCTGGAAAATTCCCCATGCATTCGAGAGACCCCAGCCATTGAAGAAGATACTGGCGGAAGCAGCGACGACAACCCATCCATACCCTCCCTCTGGATAAGCCATCACTTCATCCGAAGCATCAAAGCATTCGGTATCGCTCGTCAGGGGTATCGTGCCGCCCAAAGCTTTGCTGCCATCAGGTTTTCGATTGCGGTTCGCAAGTTCCATGTTTTCATTCCCTGCGGCGTCTTGATGTATCGAAAGACGATTCGTCATCAAAAAACGAGAGGAAGGAAGTGAGTCTATATATTGGGCATCGATGGCCTGGTATCGTCGCTAATCGGCGTCGTGCGAGTCCGATAAGAAACCATGAGTTTAAAGTTTCGCGCAAGAATTCGTAGAGAATTCGGGGAAATGCGACCAATCCGGGGTGGCCCACTATGAGCCACATTCGGACCGTTGCGAACGCACAACTCGAAGGCTTGAGAAAAGCTTAAATGACGCAAACTGGAACTTCTAAACGATTCATTCACGTATCCTCGCATTACCTATTCTATTGCAATTCTCGGAATGCTTCCTGAATGTCGGAGATCAGGGCCTCGTATTTCTTCGACAGAGCCTCCTCACCATCGTCCGGCTTGAAGAACTTCATCTGGGACAGGGAGTGGAACGCATCTGACGTAGAGTCACGAACCTTTGCCCATGTCATACCTCCGTTCTCAACAGCACTCTTGGCTGCATTGTAATATGTTACGAAACCTTTCATCATGTACTCAGTCTTGTAGAGAGGACAGAAACGGTCCCAGTCAGAGTACCCGTTCTGTTGCAAGAAATCCTCCTTCACTAGACCAGCAACATCAAGAGTCACCTTGTCAGGCTCTGAGAGTGCTGATTTGCCAACCAGTTGAATAATGTCCAACATAGACTCTTCAGCTTGAAGAATGCTCTTGATAGCGTCTCTGAGACCCGGGAACTCTGGGTGGTTCTTCTCATACCATGGTTGCAAAGCATTCATGTACTTCGAGTAGGAGAGCGAGGTGTTGATGGAAGGGAAATGCTTACGTTGAGCAAGTTTCTTGTCGAGACCCCAGAAGACTTGCACAATTCCGAGTGTTGAAGATGTAACAGGATCAGAGAAATCTCCTCCAGGAGGTGAGACAGCGCCTACAATGGACACGGTTCCTTCTCTTTGTGGGTTTCCTAGTACAGTGGCCTTTCCAGCTCGCTCGTAGAACGATGCGAGCTTAGCTCCGAGATATGCTGGATAACCAGAATCAGCAGGCATTTCTGCCAGACGACCTGAAATTTCACGAAGAGCTTCAGCCCATCGCGAGGTCGAATCGGCCATCATAGCAACATCCATACCTTGATCTCTGAAGTACTCTGATAAGGTAATTCCTGTGTAGATGGAGGCTTCTCGAGCTGCGACGGGCATGTTGGAAGTGTTGGCCACGAGACATGTGCGCTTCATGATTGGCTCCTGGCGACCTTCTCGTTCTATTGACAATTCAGGGAAGTCCATAAGGACCTCAGCCATTTCGTTTCCGCGCTCACCACAACCGACGTAGATGATGATATCCGAGTTGGAGTACTTTGATAGAGATTGCGAAATTACAGTCTTACCGCAGCCAAAAGCACCAGGAATGGCAGTAGTTCCTCCTTGGACACATGGTACCAAAGCATCAAGAACCCGCTGACCTGTTAAAAGTGGATTGTTAGCTGCGAGTTTTTCCGTGACAGGTCGTGGCACACGGACTGGCCACTGCTGCAACATGGTCAACTTTGTCGTCTTGCCCTCAAACTCAATCTCTACGATGGTATCTTCCAGATCATAAGAGCCCTTCTCTGCGATGTGTGTTATTGTACCTCGTTGTCTTGGAGGACAGATGATCTTGTGATTGTGCACTAAAGAGTTCTCAAAGACATCTCCAAGGATGTCGCCTCCAGAGATGTGATCACCAACTTTGATTGAGCTTGGCTGGAAGTCCCACTTCTTCTTTCGATCAAGCGCTGGTGTTGCGATACCTCTTGGAATGTAGATGGATTGCGAAATCTCCCTGATTGCTCGCAGAGGTCGCTGAATACCATCATAGATGTTCTCCATAAGTCCAGGTCCTAATTCAACTGACAGTGGTCGACCAGATCGAATGACTGGATCTCCAACAGTAACTCCTGCAGTCTCTTCATATACTTGTATGGTCGCTTTGTCCTTCTCAATTCTGATGACCTCTCCCACTAATTCTTGGTGACCGACTCTGACCAACTCGTACATAGCACATCCCAAAAGGTCAGCTGCCACGACGACAGGTCCTGAAATGGAATAGACATAACCTGTAGGAGCATTAGCAGAGTACTGCGCAGCAGAAGATGATTATACCGAATTCCGACTCTCGACCCTCGTCTCGCAATTTCTGAATGATCTTCTTAGCGTTGTCGAGACCACCCGCCATCTTGATTCTCTTGCCGCACTTCTGTGAGTAGCCTTCCAAGTATACTTATCAACGCCTGGAGAGCTTGCACATCATCCATGAGCCGCTATCTACGTAACATCCAGGAGCTCACCCTTTCGCTTTCAGATTCGACTCGGCTGCGTATTCATCGTATCCCAGCTCAATTGGCGGAAGCTGACCTTTGAAAGTTGAATCGATCATTGATCAGACTCTATGCATAGACTAGCAGAAGATATCCAGAGAAGCTTAGATGCCTATCTCTGAGCTTGCTGGAGCTAAGGTCCACATCATCAGCCAAAAACATCTCACGCTCAATCATTCGTAAATTGCCAAGAAGAGACAGTGAAAGAAGCACCTCATAGTCCACTGAAGGACCTGAACACTGAAATGATAAAGATCATGCTATAACTAAGTAAGACGCAATCATGCCGCACTAGAAGCAAGTGCGAGCGATGTCTTGAGTAGGTTGGAGAAATGCAAGCCAAACTAATATGAGGATGTGAAAATATGAACCAAGAATCATGAAGTCGTAATGTGATCAAGCGAGTGATGAATGTGGACGAGACTCAGTCTCTGAACTTCAACGTCTGCTTGCCAGTAAGCAATTGCAGTGCAAGGCGAGGTAAATCGATCGCAGTGAACGTGAATAGATCGAAAATTGGGAGACCAAGTTTCATGCCGATGAGGACCATGGCGATGCCAGAGGCAAGATTTTCTCGCTTTCCATTAGCCTTCTTCTTCCAAAGACTGACGAACTTCTTCGAAAAATAGATCTTTTGCGTGTAGCCATCAAAGTATCCTGGTTTGACTGACATTCTATCTGGATCGTAATGGCGTGCTTGGCTTGTCGTTATGGAATGTAGTAGCGGAGCGTGGGAAGGGTCAGCATGATCTGAATCCTGAAGATGCAGTAAAGTCTCGTGCTCTGGTGCGGGCTCAGTTCTAGACCTGTTCAACAGGATCGCTGGTTCATCGTCATTGGAAGTTCCCTCGGCTTCGAGCGTCCTCTGGTAATCTGCTAGGAGCAGTGGTAGATATTGTCGCAATGCCTTTCGATCTATCGATCTAGACGTGAAACTGATTTCAATTCCTTGCTCTTCTTCCTGCTGGCGAAGCGCGGCTGGTCCAGTCCTTTGCCTAATCGTGCGTGGAGCATCACAAGCCGCACTCAATTGGGCATATATTTCCGGTAATAATTTCTTGATTTTAGCACATTCAAGCTCGGCCTTTTGTGCTTCTCGCAAGTCCTTCTTCACTTTCTTCTCGTGATCACGTACCACTCGGCGAGTGAGATTATCCGGGTGAGGAACTGATTCGTAAGCTGGATTGACACTGTAGACAGGCAAATCTTCAGCATGGCTTGTGCTTCCACTACGGTCGAAGGTCGCTTCAGATGCTCGCGAGAATTGAGGTGCCATGATTGGAGCAGTAGTCGCAGAGGAGAACATGACGGTGACTGGGCTCCTATGGATCTCGCTAAGTGGGGATCTGATGTGTGCCAACAGTAGCTGATTTACAAATCATGCGGCGACTTCCCCATACCGAATTCATCTCTTGTGGGCGACTGGAGCTCTCTGCTTTCTGTAGGTAGGATCTCCATTTTAACGGGTGAGATAACGTACGCTCCACGTGTTGCTGCACTTCCACTCGCCCCTCGTCAGCAGCTGCTGGAGCCCACGCTACTGCAGAGCCGTCCTGCCACAACAGCTGCAAGCATGCAACCGTCTCTTCCGACAGCTATACCAGTCTACCTTCCATAGGTGTTCAACGGATTCAGGTATTACTCTCTGGACTCTGTTCGATTGTTTGTATGCTGAGCTGCAGGATAGTTCCATGAGTCTTGAGTTAAGCTTAAGCTCGCTGCTCCCACTTGCATGAGCCACGGATAGGAGGACACGTACGGTGATTGGTCAGGAATAATCGCTGGTGACGACCTCGGGAGTGAGCAGCTTCGCCACGATTCCCGCAAAAGCCAGCTCAGCAACAAAATGCAAAGTAAACTGTTGGCCAAACAAGTGCTGCTCATACAGCTTGTGACAGCCTGAGCCAAGCGGCATGAGTCTGTGTGTGACTGATCCATAAGCTGCATTGATGCTCCGAGCGTTCAGCAGAGTCATCAATCTTCTGACTGCCGACTACTCCCACGAACCTCGTTCAGAGGCCCAGCGCATGGCCGGTACTTATGTGGCTCGTGAAAGTACTGGTCGGCCAAGTCAGCAGTATTTTGAAGTCTTGAGCGAACACTTACCACTACCTCCAGAACTGCTCATCAAGATATTGGACTTTGCGGAAATGTGGCATTCTACAGGTCAGACCCCGTTTCCACACCAAGGACTCCTCAGTGTACACAACAATAGACAAGTCGCGACAGAAACACAGCCCTTGACAACACAAGATATTCACAATCTGAGAAGGATCGTGTTTCGCATAATATCGAAAGACCAGGGCTGGAGTACGAACAACAGGGAGCAGCACGGCACATATGAGGGCTCATGGACATGGCATGAGGCAGAAGTCGTAGGAAACGACCCCGAAACAGGCGCTATAGTCTCGAAGGGACGCTTCGAATTGCAAAGGAATGTCCATGCCGGCAAGGCCTTTTCGGATTATTGTATTACTATCAATGGTGATCACGAGCTTTTCGCACTCCTGAGTCCTGGATGTGTCATCAAACTTGTCGCATGTGCACAATTTCCCGGCTGGATCAACAGAGTACAGAACGCATCGATAGAGCTGCAATTCGTGGACTCTTTCGGTCCGGAAGCAGAGTAAAACATCACGATCAATTATGAAACAAAGGTCGACCTCCTGCATCGATGTACTAGATATGTAGCAAGCCAGTCAATGCTGGCAAATGCTATACTGGCAGAGTCTTATGAATTAATGGAATGCAATGGTAGGGATCTGATGGGATGGCAGGGTTGGAACTAGAAATCTAGACTTTGCTTCAGCCTAAAAGAGCTGCACATGATCCACCTGAACTAAAGAGGAAAGAGGAGCGATGATCTCATCACATGACGCGACCCACATGAGTGCACCAATCAGAATTGACTTTGACCCATCCACACGCTCTCTCCACAGAGAAACTCCACCGCATCTTCTCTCCACAATCAATCGAATGCAATCGACTCATGATCACTCATGATCGATCAGGTCCTTGCGTCTTTGAAGGCGGAGGAGGAAGAGGAGAGATCGGTCATACCCTGCTCTGCTCTGGACTCAACTGCTGGAGTCCCGTCTTCCCCCAACCTTACGTACTACCACTCTCTCCTGCTCTACATCACACCACCCTCCTCAATCAAAAGAACAACAAGAACGACAAGAAGAAGAAGAAGAAGACTATTGTGCATCATGTCGTCCGCTTCAACCCCACCAACAAACACACAAACTCAACCACGAAGAACCTCATTCGGCGTAGGCAATGTAAGTCTCTCTCTCTCTCTCCCATCTACACTGCTCGTCTATTGAACAATGATCGACTGACATGCGTAGGACGGCATCGGAGGAGGATACTACAAGAACCTGGAAAAGAAGCGCAGAGGAAGTCAGACACAATCGGATCTACATGCCGACATGTACAGGCGAGACACCATTGGTGATGCCTGGTCCAAGTTGTTCAAGTGATGCGTCTGCCTGCAGACTATTCCATTCCCCATGAATAGTGTACCCGTCACCCCACACACTCACACGCACACCACTATACTCATGGATAGTATAGTATGACATTCTACGACACCACGACATTAGCGAGCAATTCACGTTCATCATCATGATTCAGTTTAGTATGGAGCCATCATTTTAGTCAATCATTCGTTCATCCATTCAGCAGCATCATCATCATCATCATCATCTGATATCATCTTCCTGAAGCCATTGCTAGTATGATTAGCCGCCCTGTGCTTACGCTAGAATAAATTTATGTATAGATGTGTACACACACCATGCTCTGATTATGTAACAAAATAAAAAAAAAGTCATTCCTCCATCTCAATCATTCATCACTTGTTCCGCAAATACGCCCAACTCGTCCTGCCATTCTCCCAGATTCTGAATCTCCTCGTCTCTGGATGCTTGTTCCTGCGTCGTGCTGGCCGTCTGAGAGGCCTGGCGAGTCAAGCTGTTCTTGAACTCAATCAGCGCATGATCAACCTCGACATGTTCCCGTGGCGACGCTCCATGACTCGAGTATGAACCGTATGGGGTCTGTGTCTTGCGACGGATCGGTATGCCCGGAGACATTCCTTGACTTCGTCCGTCACCCACCGTCAGGGAATTCTGATACGAGCCTGGGCGAGCTGGAATGGCATATGGTCCAGGACTTGCATACCGTGGTGACGGTGTGGGAATCGATCGATGTCGTGGACTGCCCGACATACTGTGGCCCTGTGCCAGATATTGTTGTTGCATTTGCAGTTGTTGTTGATATGGAGGACTCTGTGAAAATACACTGAGCTGCTGGAATGGAAGAGAGTTCTGAGGAGATGGAATGGTGACGAAGCCGTGTTGTGCCTGTGCTGCAGCATACTGTCTCGCCTGGCCCTGCATGGCGTACCCGGCTGGTGGACGATAGGGCATCTGCGGTGGAAACATAGATGTCTCGCCAGGATTGGCGTTCATCCTATGTGAACCATCGATAGTGTGGAAGTGGACTGGTGGAGAACTTTGGAATTGTGGACTGTTGAAGGGCGAAGGACTTGATTGGTAGTCGTCTGTGTATACTGCAGGAGACGATTCTGGAATGGTGTTGGCATGAGATTGCTGCGATACTGAAGGAATCAGATGTACCGTGAGCGGAGGCTCAATACTATTGACTGGCTCATCAGAAGTGTTTGGACGTGATAGAGAGGTCGAGCCACTGTCGATAGCAACGACTGTCTTCTGCCTGCTCCCAGGTATTGGGACTGCCGAACTCTCCGGTTGACGTGGTGTCGAGCGTTGATCGGAGGGTGATTCAGAGACAGACCTGTCTCGATAATTTGCGGGTTCAGATATCGGGCTGATATTTGTAGGAGGTGAAGGTGTTCGATAATCGCGAGGAATCTGATTAAGCACGAGCTGAGCACGAATACTTGGTGCTGAGTTTGTCGAGTATGATCGTGTCTGCTTAGGATCCGTTTCTGATTCCATGCCAGCTTCTTGAAAATCCGAGACAGCTGGAATACGTTCTAGAGACTTCATTTTACGTAGATCACGAGCTCCAGGGCCACGGACCTTGAAAGATGAAGCAGACGTATAACGACATTCCCATTCAGACAGACCGTGTTCACGACATGGCTGGCAAGGTCTTTCGTGGGAACAGCCTCTTGCGGTCCGTATGCACCTGCTGCAGCGAACAATCACGTTTGGATCCGTTGTCGATACTGAAATTGTCCTGGGAGCCTTTGTCGTTTGTGCTGACGGAGCGTGAACCGCAGGCTCTTTCGTTTTCTTTGGTTTGATGCTGCGAAACGTGGCATCGCTTTCGAGATAGATGCACTCATCCGCAGTAAGGCCTGCCAACGCGCATCTTTCACATGGATTTCCTCTCGAGCATCCCTTCTTCTTGGTTTTGCATCGAACACAGCGTCTGACAGGTTCTTTCGTTGCCATGATTATGAGTCAGAACTGTCACTGTGGCCGATTGGAAGAGCCGACAGCTCGGCTGTAACGTCTCCTAGACCTCGCCACTGTTGCTGTAGTGCACTTGAGCTTGTCTCTAATGAGCCAATTACAAGTGAATGATCCCTTGATCTAGTTTTGTACGGTCTAAGTACATGGGTTGTGTTGGATTGTGAATCTGGATGAGTAGTGAGTAGTGAGGGAACGGTGAATGTCCGGGGGGAATGTGCGTGCGTACACACACACACACACACACACACTCAAGCTCCCAAATTGGATTCCGCGTGCTCCAAGCAGACAAGAGACTGGGAGGAGTGACGGGAGGAGTGAAATCGGATCCGATCACTGATTCGCGTTCACTCCTCCCATCACTCCTCCCACTGCTCACAGTGGATTCCCGTATGGGAAAGTCCTGCCGCATCACTTTCAGCTTTGGTCGCCGCTATTGACAGCGACTGAGCATCACTCATTCTGCAGTTGGAGCTGAAGTCTGATGGATGTGGCAGCTGCAGGAGCTTGTGAAGCATTGCATATGCCGTCTTTAAATCTCTGCTACATCATATTAGTAGCGCCGCGCACTGAGAACGGTTGTGACCACCCAGATAGGAGTAGTCTGAGCGCTCCGGCTACCGATTCATTCTGTTTCTATGCCTGAATTTGACTGTATGTACTTGTCAAAGGCAGTACAATCATGCATCAGAAGAAATAGAAAATCTTCACAGATTCGAAGTGCAGATTTCACAGGACAACGGCACAATCCCAGCTCCCCCACGCGCATCGGGAGGAGCATGTGAGTGATCACGGAGATTCGCGTCCATCAATTCTGCAACTTTTCTCTCCCCACACGCGCACAACTTGGCATTCATACAAGTGATACGGAGCTCTGTCTTACAAGCTAGACTGATGCTCTTCTCTATAGTCTTCTGATCCATGCAGTGTCGTGTACGAACCCATCTCTAAGTACTCTTTGCAGGATTTTGAACAGTTTCATGTCCTGTACTTACCGCGCCTCGTCATCAACACGTGAGACTATGTGGATGAACATGTGGATACCCGGTTCAGCTCTTTTACAGCATCATCATCTATGAAGTCTCAGCTGGTGGCAAGTACTTGTACGGACTCATGATTCCTTTCGGGTCAAACATGTCCTTGATCTTCTTCATCACTGCTACGAGTTCCGGACTCTTGCTATAGCCAATGTACTTTCCCTTGGATAATCCCAGACCGTGCTCAGCAGAGATGGATCCGTTGTGAGACTTGATCCACTCATAGACGAACGGTTCTATGCACTTCTCGACCTCCTTGTCATATCTTCTGACTGGAACATTGAGGTGGATGTTGCCATCTCCAAGATGTCCGTAACCGACAACATCGACTACAGGCTTACCCTCACCGAGAAGTCCAGCCTTGTCCAGCCTTTCACGAGTGACGTTGACCAATTCATAAAGCACAGGTAGTGGTGCAGACATGTCATACTTGTAAGTACCGCCCTCTTTGCCGAGACACTCGGTGATCCCCTCGCGCAACGACCAAAGGGCTCGCTGTTGCGTAGTGTCCTGTGCGACCGCTCCATCAGCTACAATCCCACTTTCGAGCAGATCTTCGAAGAATCCGTTCAACTTCTCTTCATCGTGTTCCTTGTTTGATCCAGAAGTCTCTACCAAGACATAGAATGGATAATCCCCTTCAATTGGACGTTTGTGATCACTATGACGCTTTACAAAGTCTTGAGTTTTGCCATCCATGAATTCGAACGCTGATAGGATTTCTGACAAGTGTTCTTTCGCCTTGATGAATGCTTTGAGAATATTGTCGTAGTTCTCAAGTCCGAAGAATGCTACGTTGACAGCAGATGATCGCTGAGGACAGAGGATCGACATGGCAGTAATCACACCAATTGTTCCTTCACTGCCAATAAAGAGTTGTTTCAGATCGAATCCCGTATTATCCTTTCTGAGTGTTGACAGATTGTTCAGGATGGTGCCATCTGCTAGGACGACCTCGAGCCCAAGGATGTTACCATGTAAAGAACCATATCTCAACAAACGTAATCCTCCTGCTGCGGTCGCTGCTGTGCCACCAATCAAGCATGAACCTTTCGCGCCGAGATCTAGTGGAAAGATATGGTTGCGTTCTGCAAGATAGTTGTCCACGACCTCCAATATGCATCCTGCATCTGCTACCAGAGTACCACTAACCTTGTCGAATGACCTGATTTGATTCATGGCTGTCATGCTGAGAATTACCTCATCAAAAACTGGAGTTGATCCTCCGACTAGTCCAGTGTTGCCCGATTGAGGAACAACAGCTAGTGTTTTGTCGTTGCAGTATTTCAAGATCTTACTGACATCCTCAGATGATTTCGGTTTCAAAACTATCTTGCTCTGACCTCGAAACTTGCGCATCCAGTCAATGTTAAATGCTTCTGCGTCGTCATCCAGAAGTACCCCGTTTGAGGGTAGTATGGATCGGAAGTATTCTATATCGGACTTTTCTAGCTTCTTGAATTTTGAGCTACGCTTGACTTCGGGGTATGAGTCAGCAGTGAATTTGATCTGCTTGTCTGTCTTTGTGCCATCCGAGGGATCTGAAGACGTTTGTGTCGTGGCGTGCGTATCATCCTGTTCACGCTTCTGAGTAGCTTCAGTGGCATATGTGCGGCGTACAGTAACCGTCGAGGACCGTTGTACAGTCCTGACAGACTGTCGACATGTCTGAGTTGCTCTCAGCAGTCTCCGAGTGGCATGCATAACTGTTTAGGACAGACTACCGATGCAGAAGCAAGGAAGCCTGTAAAGTCTGTTGCTTGATGACGGCGTAGCACTTGTTCCGGGGAAGTTCTGCTCATTCACTCACCCTTCGCTTGCGGCGGCAAACCCACTCGTGCGACAAATACGACGGGAATTATTGTGTCTTCTCAACTGCCATCAGACATTCGGACGTTGTACTTCAAACGGCTCTGCCCTTTCATATTTACATAATAGCTTTGTTGTCCGGTGGCCGTCTGGAGAAGTCTTATGGAGACCATACTCGAGCGTCAGCGGCATGCTCACGAAGATATCGAGCGTCTTGAACAAGCTATAACCGACAGACTCTTGGCGCATCCTAGGACCATACGTGATCGTCTTCAATTGGATCATGAAACGGCCGAGATGTTGGAAAAGATACAACTTCGGTCTTATAATCTCCGAGAATTATATGCCGACAATGACGGCTCCAGAGCTCTCGAAATTGGCAAGTTGAGCGCTGCCAGTGGTCTAGAGACTTTCTATTCACAATTCTCCTCTGTGAAAGACTATCACCAACGTTATCCTGACAACATTGTGGAGGATTTGGACAAAGAGTATGAAGTTTCATTACCGGATCCTAATAATCCGGTCGATCCTGAAGATCGCATAGCCAAAATGTTCAGCGGAGAAGAATCATATGGACGGTTTTTTGATCTCAACTCGCTTCACGCCCAATTTGTCAACCTCAAGAGAAATCGAACCATCAATTATGCTCGTTATCTGGACAACTTTGACAATTTCAATGATAGTGCATTTCCCTCGTATGTCAAGCAAGATCCTAAATACCTCGATTATCTGACAAACTTACTCGACTACCTGGAATCTTTTTACCGCCGCACAGTCCCACTAGACGATCACAATCAGGTATTGAAAGGATTGAACGATGGCTTCGACACAGAATGGAAGCAGCATGGGAAGGCGAATGGTGCAAGCGCGAGTGTGGCCAGTGCCAATACGGGCGGAGGTATCTGGTGTGGAATATGTCAAAAGATGTACTCGAAGCAGACTGTGTTCGATGGTCACTTGAACTCGAAGAAGCATAAGGCAGGCATGAATTCCCAGCAAAATGGTGCCGAACCTCAGCAGAACAAACCAGCTGCATCTGAGAATGGCACAAGAGACACTCGCGAAACGATTGCACGTAAAGAATGGATGATTTCGAAACTCGGATTGAAATTTTCAAACGTCAAGGCAATGACTAAATCAAATGTCGCACGCAAACAGACATTGACAGACAAAGAATGGCAAGCGGAACAAATGTCTGGCTCACACTTGACACTGCTACCGACCTCGAAAGCCAAAACGAATGGTGACGAAGCAGACGACGACAATGAGAGCGAGGAAGACGAAAACGGCGATAAAATATACAATCCCCTGAAACTTCCACTCGGATGGGACGGAAAACCCATTCCGTTTTGGTTATGGCGGCTTCATGGATTAGGTGTCGAGTACCCCTGCGAAATCTGCGGGAACCACATATACATGGGCAGAAAAGCATTCGATCGGCATTTCTTGGAGTGGCGACACGTTCATGGCCTCAAGTGCCTCGGTATCTCGCCCGGAGGCGGTGGATTATTTGATCAAATCACCTTGATTGCGGACGCAGTCAGTCTATGGGACCGCATTCAAGCCGATGCGAGGAAGAATGAGAAGAAACGGGATGAGAATGTCGAGATGGAGGATGAGAGTGGGAATGTGATGAGTGAGAAGGTGTATAATGATTTAGTCGCTCAAGGCATTCTATAGTGTAGTTGTATCACCATTCGGGCATAGCGATAGGCAGTATTTGATTAGATTCTCAATAAGGGATTTGAGGGACAAAGTACCACCTATCATAACCATAAATTAATGAACTCCCTAGAAAGCTACGGCATCTTGCGCTGTAGTCAAAGTCATGATTGTGTTGGCTGCACTCGACTTGCCCGCACCCAAGGCAGCTTCCCTCTCCTTTTCCTCCTTTGATTTCTTGACACGATCTTCCCGTCTTCGCTGCTTCGTGTCCCACTCGTGACTTTCCGCAATGTCAAAGAGTGTGCGACGAAGTGCTTTCGGCTCTTCCGTGGTGAAGTATGGATGCTGCAGTACTTCATGAGCGTGTGGTCGCTTTGCAGGATCAAGCTGCAGAATGTCCAGACTGAGTGCTGTGGCGGCCGGAGAGAGCATGGGCAACATGGACTCGAATTGTGATGGGAATTGCTCAAATTTGATGAGTTCGTACCAAGGCAACTGCGCAATGCCAGGCCAAGTTTCCGAAGTGGGCGTACCCATCACTTTGTAGATGGTCTCCAGCTGATGTATTTCATCGCGACCCGGAAAGATGGTTGTCTTTGTGAAGAGCTCAATGAAGATGCACCCCGCGGACCAGATGTCGACAGCTGCATCGTATGCGGTAGCTCCAAGTAGTAATTCGGGTGGACGAAACCACAAGGTGATGACACGATTCGTGTAGTCGGCATTGCGTCTGGACTTTTGATAGAATCTGGCAAGTCCAAAGTCAGCGAGCTTTAATTCCCCAGCATTGTTCAACAGAATGTTTGAGCCCTTAATGTCCCTATGCAAGACGCCACGATGATGTAGATGTGCTAGGCCACCAAACAACTGGCTAGCAAGATCTTTGATATGAGGAGGTTCGAAGGTGATGTGCGGATTTGCGAGGATTCCTGTCAAATCGTGATCCATGTACTCAAAGACCATGTAGACCGAGCCCTTTTCGATCATCATTTCAAGTAATTTGACGATGCTTGGGTGTTTCAGCCGTTGAAGTAATTTGATCTCACGCATAGAAGTGATTGGGAACCCATCACGCTCTTGCTCCAATCGAATTCTCTTTAGTGCCACAAATTCACTGGTACCACGATGTCGAGCTTTGTAGACCTTGCCGTACGTACCTTCGCCGACTTGTCCAATTCGTTCATAAATTGATTGAATTGAATCACTTTGTGGAATGATATTTTGCGAGTCGTCATGTGAAGTGGCGTCTTTCGGTAGCTTGCTGACCGTACTTCTGTGCCTGGCTGTCGTGTGTTCTTTGCTTTTGTCAGATATTGGAGTTGGTATTGATTCTGGGGTACGAAATTGAAGCTGTGCTTGTTGTATCCTGTTGCGCTTCATTGGAGAATCTTCTCGTTCTATTGAATGGCCACGCTTGCTTCCACGAAGGTCAGAAGTGCGAGGTCTTTCAAAAGTCTCTGCTGTATTTGGTGTTTCTGATACTTCCTGAGCCGCTCGAGAGTGGAGTGACGACTTTGATTCTAATTCGTCTTCTGTAACGCGAGTTTGGCGAGTGTCGTTGCCTCTTCTACCAGGTGATCGTTCAGCTGACGTGAATCTACCTTCTGCTTTGCGTTGTTCGTGCGGTCGCGCACGATCATTAACCTTCTCAGCAGAGTGTCGGGCAGTTATCTTGTTATTGCCACTATCTTTATACCGCGTGTTCATGTCCTCGCGCTCGATTGATGACCTACCATGTAATCTGTTCTGTCTCTCATCACGTTTGCCATCGAAATCGTCCCTATTCTCGTATCTACTGCCAGTTGTCCTATAGGCATCCTCTCTGCGAGTATCGCGTTGCCGATTGCTGACGAAAGTCTTCGGCATTTCTCGCCTATTACTTATAAGTAACTCAGACTGATCCGGCAAAGCTCTTCTGCGAGAAGGTCTGAAGGACGGTGAACGGCTTTCCCTTTCTCCATGAACGGGAGTCCTCGATCGACCTCGTCTCGGTCTTTCTTCAGGTTCGCGATCGAAGGAAGGTGATCTGAATCGATTCCTTATGAGTTCTCGATTATTGCGTGGCTCTGTGGATGTCTTGTGAGAACGGGCTAGAGTATCCAGTGGAGATCTCGAGGCACGCTCCCTGCCCAAGAATCTCTCCCTACCAGATCTTGTTTGCGCGTTTGTTGCTTCGTTCCTTTGCTCGATTTTTGACAACAGAGGACTCGACGTTCGTGAGCGCGAAGTGTGTGCTATCTTTGATCTCGCATTTGAACTCCTGCTTCCTGCGCGGATAGCGGAGGGATCATGAGTGGGACTGTGCTCGGGGCGATCTGACCTGATCTTGGAATATCTAGGTGCCTTTTCTTCGCGCGTTCCTTGCGAAACTCGTGCATGCCGTGCATTGTGAGAATGAGAAGGGTATGTTCGATCGTCATCGCTATAGCGAGCGTGAAATTCAGGACTTCGAGCGTGACGGTCGTTCGGCCTGCGTGAGGGAGGGGAAATTGAGCAATCTTGAGCACCAAATGCCTTCGTACTGCGACGCTCTTGATTGTTGCGTTGACCCCGACGCTGTTCCTCATCACGGTCATATCTGGTCGTACTTCGCCTCTCGTGAATGTCAAGATCACGTCGAGCAGGCAATGGTCTGTGTCGATTCGTGTCTCGATGACTTCTCTCCACCGATCTATCCCTTTCGAATCCCCTCTGCCTTGAGTCTACAAAGTCCCGTTTGGGTGAATAAGGACGTCTGCGATCTAGTACAGTACGATCCCCTCGATCGAGTCCAATGAATTTGTGTTTATCATTATTTGGTACAGACTCGTCGTTCGACCGTCGAATCCCATGCCTCGAATCATTGCCCTGTGCGTGTCGTGGTAGTTTACGATCATAGTTGTAATCTTTGGCCCGTCTCTCGACACGGTCTCTGTCTTCGCTGCGTCGTTGTCCAAGAGGAAAATTTCGTGCATTTGTATGGCTTCGATCTCCAGCTCGGTTTCTGTAATCGCGCACTGAGTCGTTGTCATTTCTATTGTTAACCTCAGATGTCGGTCTTTCGCAATCATTCGGCCGCTTCGACGGAGATGCCATGTCATTTCTAATGCCATTCATACTCGATCTTGGTACTTGTTGAGAAGGAGATTCTCCGGACAACGCCTGAGATCCTGACTTAGAATCTCTGACTTTTCCTGCACCATTGTCTGCCTCAGCGGCCTCATGCCCTAGTATCTTATCTCGTGGTTTGATAGCTGGTCCTGATGGTGGTGAGTCTTGGAGCAGTTGACGCCTGCTTGCGACATCAGACTCATGATTCTGTCCATTGCCAGACATGAATGGGCGACAATGATCAGCAGCTGTCCCTTGTCTGGCACTGTAGCAGCACGGTGGACTGCTGTCTCAGACTGAAGGGCTCCAAGAAGGCAACCTCTGCTAGGACTTCAGAAGCCGTTGCGCAGACTGGGTGTGGTGCTGCCGTAAGAACTCCGATAGCCTGCTTGCCGTATATCAAGTATGATGCTAAGTTGCTATATGATCATGTGAAAATGACAAGGACCAGTCAAAAGAACTCGCAACACAACCACTGCTTGAATGAAAGAAGGGATGCTTGATCTGGTATCAGAGGTTGAATCGCTGACCGATGATGCTTGAAAGGAAATGTCACAACTTGTAGTTTGTGAGAGCAGTAATGATGAATGATGGCGCTAGATTCAGAAGCAAGCGGCACAATTTGCGGCTGCACCACATCAACTGCACTTCACTGCACAAGCAACAAGCACCGAGTACATTAACGAACCATCCGATAGAACACTACACAATGTGAACACTATGGCACTGACTTTCCTGAGTCCAGTATCACAATTGCACTTGGCAGAATCCGAGCATTTCGGCAGATGCAGTAGTCATGAATCATTGCTCATCAATCCTCGACGCTAAGACGTGGACAAGAGTGTTGCGGGTAGCAGCAATTCTATGTATCTACTAAGTACTTCCTTCAGTCTCCATCCTCGTCGTCTCTGTGCCTTCTGTGGCAACTGCGGGAGCTGTCGTCCTTCCAGCAGCTTTGTCCTTCTTCCTTTGCGCTTCCGTTTCCTTCTCATCACTGATCTCCTTCACTATTGCATCGACATCGTCCAACTGCAGCACTTTCGGTTTCTGATTCTTCGTGATGACGGCAATCTCGATGTTTTTCGCACCAGTCTGGACTACCTCGAGCAAAGCTTTCACCGATAATTTGATCGCTTCTGATTGAGACATGTCTGCGCTATAATTTCGTTCCAGGAATTCTCGTACTGTTTTCGATGACTTTCCAATAGCGTTTGCCTTCCTGCGACCGAATTAGCCTCTTTACAATTGTACAATATGCTCACTGCCTACCATGCTGAGTATATGCCTGCAGGCTCGGTCATGAATAATCGTGGTATGTCATCATGAGGGTCAAATCCAACAATAAGCGTAGCTATTCCAAAAGGTCTGACACCTCCAGATTGCGTGTACTTTTGTTGCACACCAGCAACATATCTAGTAATGTAGTCGACCGTGACGGGGTCTTCTAGAGTCAATCGATGACTTTGTGCCTCGACCCTGGCTTTGTCCACCAATATTCGTGCATCGGCGTTCAGACCCGCAAACGCTAATGAGATGTGATCATCAACCTGACAGATCTTTTGTGTCGCTCGATTATCCTGAAGCTTGAGTAATGACTTCTTCTCCACCGCAAGAATGCAGCAATCTTGAGCTCGAATGCCCACGGCTGTTGTACCACGCTTTACAGCCTCATTTCCATACTCAACTTGCAGGAGCCTGCCATCGGGACTGAAGACCGAGAGTGCTCGATCATAGGACATTCTAAAGCCTGTCTTCTGGAAAGTGGAGACCCCTACTTATGGGACTCTACTTGCGATTGGGAGCAGAATCGACGGTCGTTCAGGAGTTATTACGAAGTAGGAGCTGTCGTCGTATACTTGGATGCTCTGCAAATGTAAAGAGTCTGGGATTCGAGCTCTTTGGCATCATCTGGTTGCATGTGGTGAATCCTGGAACGCGTAGCCAGAGGCTCGTAATCACATACGATCATGGCTTCTTGCCTAGCCATGAATGTATGGTAGAAGTTCGGACGGAGTGGCAATCACGGTTTGACAGTTCGTCTGTAAGTGGAGTCATGCAACAAGAATTGATTATCTATGCAGTCTATACCGACAATTCCATAACGTCCCACTTCAATCAAGACTGAAGAGCCTACAGAAGAAGGGCAGCGAAGCCACTGGCACAGAACGCTGCGAACGAGAAGACGACCTTTTCAGCGGCACCGGTAGACCTTGTGGTACTAGAACTGTCAGTTGCTGCTGTTCAACTTGAAGATTCCCTGCACTTACGTTGTGGAAGGTGATGAACTACCACTGGCGGCGGCACCTGAAGCTGAAGCACCCGAAGCACCCGAAGCGGCAGCTCCCGAGGCAGCAGCAGCAGCGGATGTAGCAGCACCTGAAGCTCGAGCAGCGACAGTTGATCCAGCTATACACGTTAGCCGTTGTTCAATTAGGATTGTAGATCAATTACCTGGAACAGCGGCAGCAGCGGTAGCACTACTCGAGGTTCGAGCAGACGAAGCGGCTGAGGCGGCAGTGATCAAGAACCATTTGGACTGTGCAAGCACGCCAGAGGAGGTGGCAGAGTTTCCTACGAGGTTGACGGTGTAGTTTCCTGGTGTGAATGCTGATGCTGGAGTAGAGTAACCATTGGTCGAGGGTGACACATTGCTGGTCAGAGTCTGTGCATTGCCAGAATCGGTAGAGAGTGCCAGCTGAATGTTGAAGGATTGTGAGTCAGTGCTGACAGTTGCCCACTAGACCGTGTCAGTAGATGCTTCAACAAAGACTTCAGACAAGCTATAAGCAACGAATTGTGACATACAGTGATATCCAGGTTACCAGACTGTGGTATCGAAGACCCTTCGGTTGGACCTGTGACGGATAGAGCAGCAGTGCTCATGGCAAAAGCGAGTGCGTGTAAGAAGAGCATAGTTGATTGAGCGAGAGTCTGGTGTAGCGAGTGAAGTACTTGGATGTTTTCTTATAAAGTACTGGGTATTCTGACAGTATAAGAGCAGAGAAGAGAAAGCAGGTAGGCAGTCAGTCTGAGTAGTAGGTAAAAGGTCAGTCAAGGAAGTTTGGTGCGTTGTGCGAGGATGCAAATTGCGTGGCTCAGCTTTCCAGCCAAAACACACGGGAGCAATCACACAAAACTCCTCCTGACGTCCTCCAATCCCACTCCTCCCACACTGTGATGGGCAGTTTCGTGCTGAGAGAGGATTGTGATTGGGCGATGCTGCTCCTCCATCGGGAGTTCCTGTGGGAAGGGAAAGTTCTCCTGCGTTCCAGAGGATCCGTCCATTCCAGCTTCAAGCTGAAACTCTTTCAAGCACAATGCTGACCCTGGTGTGCTATTAATATTCTTAGCGCTCCCCATGCCCAGTTTGAGATCTGAGCTCTTGCCGCTGTCTCACAGACGTGAATGGATTGGTTGCTGCCTCTGATCGCACTGATCTCCTTGATCGGATTGTCCCTACTCGAGTCCTGGCATTGCGCACCATTCTGTGACAATCAACACGTGCTGGATCCGATCTCCTTCTTTGCCTTCAGAGCGTTCGCCCAATGCACACCCTTCCGTACATTCACAGGCTTAAGACGTAAAGACCGCCAGAGTACTTTGTATCTCCAGGTTCGCCGAGCATGTACGATCGTAGTAAGGAACATTCATCACCAATAGAGGACTCAATAGTAGTATAATGATTGTCGAGCATTAGAGTAATAGTAACTTGCTCTCTATAGTAGTGAGGGCACTCATGAAGCCACTCATTACATCGATCGAATCCGATGTTTTGTCATATAACGAGTTTCGTTCATATCTTTCACGCGCACAATGTATGAGTAACACTGAGAACGATGATGCAGGAATCGAGGCTTATCTTAGGTAGGGTTGCGCACGAAGAGATCAAAAATTGTCGTGATTGACTCGCATCAACCGACAATTTAAAGCTGCGAAAGACGTGACAATTGCGGCAGAAGAGGATGCTGCACAACACTCAGATCCGCTTACTTCCTAGAGCACGGATGAATCTTCGCTTGCAATTGACCAGCACGCGGCACTGTGGATCAGATGAGCTCATCTGTGCTCTGAGAAGAGGCATGTCAGCAAATGGAGGATTGACGTTGTGGGGAGAAAGACGATTCATTGGATTTACCGAGTGACCGCGGTTTTGTGGATTTCATCCTTCAGACTTAAAGTTGTGCCACGAGTCTCTCTTTACAGGTTGACACTGCGTGGACGAACCTTGGCAGGACCATCACAGTGCATGGCTATGCATGCACCGTTTCTCCAATCGAATAATGCTATGAACAGTAGCTGTGGCATGTTATCGTGCCTCTTGAATCCTACAACACGAAATACATTACCGGGTCACTCGAAGATGCTCGTAGACTCTGATTGTCTGCAACAGCAGCAAAGCCTTGGGAATTTAATCGCCAAGCTGCATATGCATAAGGAAGCCTGGAAGATCGAGCGCCGCGCGGGAGGATCGCACAAGTTTAATACACGATGTTGCGGTCCATGAAGACAGGATGGATGGAATGGCCTGCAGCAGGGAAAGGGAAGATCTCACGGGTGAAATTATGTTTAGCAACTGCAATTTTAAAGTTAAGTGACTCCGTCCAAAGGAAGGCTTCCCATTGGAGGAGAGCACCTGGGGCTGGACCACCAACGGCTGCAGGGCGTGAGGTGATCCCATCCCATCGCCTCAACTCCACTCGAACCTTTCACTTTGGCGTCGATAACGAGATCTCGGGTTCGGAAATCATTGGTGATCTTCGGTCTAGTCCCTCTATTCCCCTCCCCCCCGACCGGCAGCTGCTGGAGACCACACTTGTTATACTGTGTATATATCCTCTGGAGCAAAAGGCCAATTCTCCGTTGGCAGACACACACTCTCTCGCAAAACAACAATTCATTCCTTCAGAATTCACGTTTGACCGACACAAAGGTTCCAATTCATTCTCTTATACGACACACTCTTTCTCTACCCACGAGCATCATTCTTTACCTTTTTGCGGGACAAAAAATAGACACCAGACACATATGATTCAAGACGTTGAGCTCAGACTTTCAGAGCGACAGATTGTTCGTGGACAGGATGTTCAAGGACTGATCAGTTTCTCCTCTCCGTCACCACGGAACCTGACAGATTTTCTGATTCAGGTTACTCTGGAAGCTTCCCTGCACACTGTTGTGCCATCATCCTCCGGCGTCCATAGTCATGCAGATAGAACCGCCTTTCGAGACACCAAGACTCTGAAAAATCTCCGCGTTATTCAGGGTCGACATTTCGAGATCCCGTTCACATATTCGGTCCCAGCAACCTGTCCCATATCAATGACGTATAAGAAGATGGCCAAAATCCAATGGAAACTGAAGACAAGTATCAAAGATCTCAGCGTTGGACATACAGCAGCAGCCACAAGCTCTACCAACATTGAGATTCTGCCCAGTCAGGAGAACACCAAAAGTAGTCCTACTACCGCAACCCACAGGAAAGTGACATACACAGCAAACACAGTAATCGTGCCGGCCACGAGTTACTTCCTGCAGCTTGCATATCCCGCTCGGTACGATATTGTGGACCATCGAATAACTCTGACATCGAGCCTCAAGATTTCGAACGGTAGTCCATCTTTTGCAAAGAGGACCGAGCGACCCTTGTCGATTTTTAGAGTCATCTCCAGAAAGGCTCCCGATGAAAGCAATTTAACGGTACTCGAGGTGTGCATGCCAGCTGGTCTGGAGTGCAGCGTCGATGTTGTAGGACTTGTCCGCAAGTACTCACTTAGCGTGTACCTCGCTCCAAAGAACAAAACCGCACTCAACCTGAGTTTCGATGTCACCTGTGATCACATACCACTTGCAGCTTTGTCACGAGCAAGTCCAAGCATCTCAACTCTACCACGGACTGCCCCGACTACACCGGCAGGAAAAGTAGTGCGGACCGAGGTCGGTGCGCCTGAGCCCTTCAGCAGATCAACTCTGACTGCTCAATCATTAAAACGATTGTCCATGGGTCAATTGGCTTCGAAAGCACTGACATTGGACAAATCGAGTGCTTTGACGATTGAGCACCAATCAACCTCCATGGTCACCAGATCATCATCCACAAGTTCGCAAACTTCCTCCTCAGATTATGAAAGTGCCTCGTCGGGTTCTCCACGCTCCGTCGCTAGCTCCATCTCGGATTCCAGCTCGAAAGATCGAATGACTAGTCAGTTCTCCTCCCCGCCAACCTCTCCAAGGACTCCTTCGTCACAAAACAAGCCTGCCGCAGCTGTTTCCAAGCACAAAAGACAAACCTCGTCTTTCTCGGCCATGTCTAAGCGCACGAGTGATCTGCTATCCTTTTCAAATATCAGTCGTCGCTTGAAACCATCAAAATCATTTGAATTCTCGTGTCGTGGACCATCGGAGCTACCACCACCAAGTGCACTCACATGCTCACGCAAGGAAGAAAGCCCACAACAGGAACCATACACGTTCCCGCCGATTCCAGCTCAGTCTAAGCAGAGCGAGCCCTGCAAGCGTCCAATTACACCCGTCGAACAGATGCTGGATGTTGACGATATGCCAGACACCCCTGGCAGTTGTTACTCAAGCATGCCTACAACACCAACGGTAGAGGCCGACCCTTTCGACTCTCTACCAAGCTCACCCACAAGATCAGCCACACTTGCTCGCAGGTTGTCCTTCTCCAGGGCTCAGACGAAGAGAGGTTCATCGCCTCATTTTCCGATGCCAGACAAACGCTTCAGTATCTCGACATGTTACCTGGATGGATTCAACTTTGAAGGCCTGTCGTCCTTAGATGACGAGCCTACTGTTGATGATCAGGACAGCATATACAGTTCGGAGCTTGCAGCTGGACAGGCGCTTTGAATTCCCTCATGCTTTGACTCTTGATGATTGCCAATGTTGAACTTTCTTACGACGGCGATCGACAACACTATCTCTTTCTGCAAATAAAACGTTTTTAGTTTCTTTAGCTCTAATGCTCAGTTGTTCAACCTTTTCGGACCAGTGACACATGATCATGCTAACATCATGTGATTTGAAATAGTCAATTCTGAGGATCACGAAAGTCACCGCAGTGCTTAGACTGACCTCGGATCGTGCGTCCTCAATTTTGGAATGCGCAGTGGTGTTGCTGTCGATCAAAAAGTGGACCGCCCGTACCCGTGTGGTCGCTGAAAGTGGGTGCCCCACTCTTCTGCGTACCACCTCCGATCATGCGTGTGCAGGTGCATTGACCATCAAAAGTCAGCACTATTCTCTGATTGACGCCTGCAGAAGTCATGTTGCATTCTCTGAACAAGTCCTTGAAGCTTCGTTATAGATTGATAGGATGAAGCGCTTATCTAGTGGTCTACCGCACCTGCGCAAGGTGCAATCAATGCCCCCCAGGTTCCTTGTCCATCACATTTCATCTCATGCACGAACCAATGTCTTCCAGCATCCTCTGCTGCGCCCGCGCCTACAACTGTCCAGCCTACCAAGGACGCATATCTCATCTGCGGCACACTTAGGAGCAGGGTCACTATCGTATGCCAGATCCGCAAGGCCCGCAAATGCAACCTCGTCGAGACATGCGGAATTGAATCAGAGGCCGGTTCAACGTCGAATATTGGAACGGCCAAGTATCGGCCTATTCTCATCACTCAATCATGCAGTCTTGCTCATGGTTGCCGGGGTTACGTTCACCTTGTGGCTTGCTGACTTTGTCCTGACGATACCGCTCGGCACGCTCTTGATCAAGCTGATTGGACAAATGAGGAGAAGTGCAAGTACAGCTGTCAAGCAGATGCAAGGCATGTTTCAACACAAGCACGTAACGAACCAAAGTAGTGACAAGACCTCGCCAAGGAGAAGTGAGACTGGCTGGGACATTGAACGTGCGAGAGAAGCTGCTCTACACCGCTTGGAAGCTCTCCTGCCGAACCATACTTATGGTCACGCAGCTCTATCTAGTGGCTGATTGAGCTTCCAGGGAATCGTGTGTAACCTGAACGAGAATCAGACAATCTCCTCCCATCATCATCATCATCATCATCATCATCATCATCATCATCATCATCATCATCATCATCATCATCATCATCATCATCATCATCATCATCATCAACGATACAGATGCGGCAACGACGGAACTTCAGACCTGACAGGCATGAAAATGAGAATGACAATTGGCACTGTTCTTTGTTTCGCATGGCGGCAGAGACGATTGAGGCGATCGGTGATCACTGATCGATCTAGATTGTCATTGCAGCTGCAAGGGCACAAGGCAGTTGACAGTTGTCTAGCCTAAGAATGGTACCATACGGTAAGGAAATCAGCAAGGGAACAAAGACTGACAAGTGAGAAACAACAGGCTTTGGCAATTAGAGTTGAGCGTATGAGTATCTAGGGATCTGCTTGTGTGGGCGAGGTACCGCAAGGGAATGTTCAGGGAGGGAGGGAAGGAGAGGAGGAGAAGAGGAGGAGCGTCTGCAGGTCAGCTGTTGGAAGCAATTGCTCCGCCTCCAAGCTCCCGCTTTTCACCCGATCTTCAAGTCTCAGACTGAGTCTCAGACGATCCAGTCTAAAACGCTCATCTCAACCGCCCCTCAGTCTCCTCTCGAGATAGAGCGGAAGCTCCATTCAACAACCACTAGGTCCCGGCTGCGCCCCCAAGATCTCCACAGATGGATGCTCCATCAGGGCAAATTAGTCGAGCGAGTGCGCGCTTTTCTATTTCTCAGTCTCTCTCAGTCTCTCAGTCTCTCCTCTGCAGTGTCAGTCTCTTATCTCACCAACACGCTGTTGCACTGTTAGCTCTCCTGTCCTGTAGTGTCTCTCCTTTTTCTCACTTCACACTATTCATTAGGTAGTCTTTGCCTCCTTCACCACTGCGGACAAACAGTCTCATCGATCTAATATAGCTGTGCTATCCTTCAGAGTACATCACCAGTACCAAACACTGCTGCATACATGAGACTTCTTAGCAACGCGCGAATATAGACCTCAACGACTGCTCACGGACTAGTGCTATCATGTCAGATGTGGCTCTGGTCGAGCTCACACACGAAGGGCAATTTTCGGGAGATGATATTCGTACTAAGGACGTTACTTTCGTTGCTGGAGAACGGGAGCTGAGGAACAGTACTGAAAATTTGGACGGTGGGATTGTACAACAGCCACCAGAGTCTTTACCTCTATATTTATACTACGCCGATCGCTCTCGAGACTCGCCGCAGGGCGACGATCGAACACAAGTTGCAGATCGACATAACGGCACGTCGACGCCAGGACAGGCTACGATGGAGTCTTCCAAGTCGCCAGATCACAGTGCTGAAGCTTATGGAGTCTCCAAGGCTGAGCAAGATCAAGCGGCTCGAGCGATGAAGACGGCGACATGGATGGGTGCTTTCTTCCTCCTCACAACGGACGTCCTTGGTCCATACTCGGTACCATTCGCGATAGCTCAACTAGGATACGGCACTGGCATCATACTGTTTACAATCATGATGCTGTGTGCCGCATACTCTGGCTGGATACTTTGGAGACTGTTTCTCAAGCTCGACTCCCCTGAATTTCCAGTCACCAACTATGGCGATCTGGCATACAAGATTTTCGGTAACGCCGCTCGCATAGGATGCAGCTCCCTGCAAGCTTTACAACTGTGGTTCAATGTCGGCGTCATCATCCTCGTCAACGCTCAAGCACTATCTCAGGTCTCTTCCGGTAAGGTGTGTTTCTCTGTTCTTGCGCTGATCTGGGCCATCGTCGGTATGGTAATGGGCCAAATCAAGACCTTGCAACGATTTCGTATGTTGGCCAATTTATCAATTTGGTTGAACTTGACTTGTCTTGCTATAATCATGGCTATCGTCGTGCGATCGGCGCCTAATTACGCTACCGCGTTGGCCCAATATGGTGAAGACGTGGTCAATATTGCTAGTCCTGCTCCTGTCAGCGTACCAGCTTTCAGTTCTGGCGCAGTCAATACTCAGATCGTCGCTGTCATGCAAATCGTATATTCTTATGGTGGTGCGACAATCTTTGTAGAGTTGATGGCAGAAATGCGTCGGCCATTCGATTTCTGGAAGGCACTAATGCTATCACAATTGGCCATCTATGTGTGTTACCTGATCTTCGGAATATTCGTGGCACATTACCAAGGGCAATATGCCATCAACCCGGCGAGCCAGGGCTTGAGTCCCTATGCTTGGCAAACCGCGGCAAATGTTTTGAATCTCCTGGCGAGCATCATCGCCGCCGTCTTGTAAGTGCCGTGTGATCCTAAGTCATCTTTGCTAATACATCCAGATACGGAAATGTTGGTTTGAAAGTTCTATATTCTCTCCTCATTCAGAAAGCTCTGAAGGGACCACCACTAACTTCTCCTCGTAGCCGTATATGGTGGTCCCTGTTGATCCCTGCGTATTGGGCTCTCGCATTTATCCTCGCTTCAGCCATCCCTCAATTTAACAACATTTCCGCACTCGTGGCTGCAGTCTGTATACTGCAATTCTCATATACGTTTCCTCCACTTCTCATGTTTGCGTTTGAGGTACAACAAGACGCAACCAGGATCGAACGATTCAATGAGTGGACTGGTACGGTTGAGAGGGTCGATTCATGGTCTGATTGGAGTCGGTGGAAAAGGGGTATAGGACGGCGCTGGTACGTCAAAACATTCAATTTGATCTTGTTTCTCGCGAGTGCATCCTTAGCAGGGCTAGGCATGTGGGCGGCCATTTCTTCACTTCGCGAAACGTTTGCTGCCAATAAAACGGTCACTTCCTTTGCCTGTAAGGCGCCGGTCTAGCATTGGCACGAAAGCAGGTTACAAAGGTAAAGGGCGTAAACTGCGAGGTCATGCAGGAGTAGCATTCTTTATAGCGACTGCGAAGCATATTTACATCATCGTGTATTTCGATACAGTATGAGGTGAAGCTATACATTCCTTGATTTGACACTTGGTTTTATGATGATGAATACGGTGTAAGATATACAGTTGTAAAGCTCAGGTCGACGCACTATCCCCATCGTCAACCTTGATATGATGCACACGCGTGTTGCCAGACAATTCCGGCTCAATCGATCCATACAACTTTCCATCCGTGCCCAGCCTGGCCAATACATTCTCACAAAACACGCGATCACCAACGGCAATTCTATGAAACGCGTATCGTGCATCCTGCAACCTCAACTCGATGGGTAAAAAGAGACATTCCGCCTTCTCACCCTGCATGCCAAGTGAAGCAATAGAGTCAATCGTCCCTTTCCACTCGTGTCTCGATGCCTTGGAGTAGTCCGTCAAGTACATGATGAAAGGCATACTCATGACCGTCGGCTTGATGATGACTTCGCCCTGTACATCAAAGAATAAACCCTCGCGAATCTGATTGAGCGATAATACTTCCCTGGCGGGACGTTGTGTGGGCGCTAACGTATGGCCGTGGTCGGTCCACCATGAAATCAAGCGACGAGCGTGCTCGCGTTCGGCAGACGTGTATTCGACCGGCGACCCGGGGGTCGTGACGGATACGCCGTCTTGATTTGGTTTCAGTACCGCCCAGGCGGAATCTTCCTGAGAGCGGAGGTACAAGTCTCGAGCAAAGCTCAAGACTTTAAAGTTCCGCAGTAGTAGGACGTCGCCGTCATTGACATCCGGCAAGGAGTCTTTGAATGGTCGAAAGATTGATATACGGCGGCTCTGGCCGGTCGCTTGAAGAAGTGTGGCGGTCCAGACGTAGTCTGGACCCTTGGTCCTGCTGTGTTGAGCATTGAATGTCACTCCGAGCACGTCAACCACACGATCAAACTTTATCTTCTTCAAGCACTCATAAAAGCTCAACTACTGCGCAATCAGCACGCAGTATCGCACATCTCCATTCTATCTCACCTCTGTCAACAAAGAGCTTGTCGGGCTGGCAAATTGTTCATCTGTACTATGGGGTGGTGACTTTGCCGAGTCTTTCACTGCTCGATGACGATCATCATTCTGTGCCTCCCTGTCGATGGCCAGTGCTTCCTGTGCCAGCGCAGCTTCGGCAGATTCCATCTCCGACTCGTGGCTCGGCGAAGGCTCGGCAGCGACAGTCTCTGAAAGAGTTCTTGGTTCTTGATCTGTTTTATTGTTCTGCGAGTCCTGGGTACCCTCCAAACGACCTACTTCTTCAGTGGGCTTTAGAGTAGCATCAGACGGTGTCTGCACAGCGTGGACGACTGTTTGCGGCGCAGTCTCTTGCATTAATTTTTCGTCTTCCGCAATGTCTTCCTCATGGTCATGATGTACTTCGTCGTCGTCAAGCTCTTCATCGTCACCTAGACCATCGCGTGATAGCATCTGGGCCAACGAAGGTCCTGTATAGATCAGACCCTCTGAACCTTCTTCTTCTGCACCATGTTCTTGTGCAGCTTGGGTATGGTTTTCATCATCTGGCTCATCTTTCGATGGAATATCTGCAAGCATGCTATCTATATCTTTGGGCACACCTTCTAGTATGGTTTCTTGGACAGCGGGCGCATCCTGAGATTCTGTACTGGCACTGACTTGAGCAGGTTGGTCAGCATTATCATGTCTATCTAGCAGATCAGAAAGTTGTTCAGAGATATTGTCCTCTTCCTCCTCCGAGAATGCCGTGAAACTTTCGTTATCGAAATCGTCACTCTGATGCTCCGAGGGCACTTCGGATGCCTCAATATCCTCGACAATCTGTCGTTCTTCCTCCTGTTCGATGGACTCTGCGATCGATTCGTCGTCCTCGTCCTCATCATCCTCATCCTCGTCCTCGAATTCTTGCTCGGAGTCCGAGGGTTCATGACTTCCATGTGCTGGACTCTCACTTGACTTGTGATTCAGTGCTTCGGTTTCTTGGTCTCCTTCGTTCTTCTCATCTGCCTCGTCGTCGCTGTCGATTACAATCGGAGAAGAGTCTGCGGCACCAGTCTGGACATCGGGGAATGTTGGAATCGCGTGGAGACCACCGCTGTCCTCTTCACTCTCTTCTGATGGCGACACAGGGAATCGGTCGTTTGTCAACTTCTCCGACGGTTCAGCTTCTAGCTCCATACGCAGGAAAGCTTCAGCTTTTGCTGTATCATCAGTTGTGGCCGCTGCATCGAACATGTCATGTTCACTGTTAGGCTGAGCATTGAAGTCTATCGCGGATGTGTCTGTTGGTACAGACAGACTCCCAGAGAGACTTGCTGTTTGTACCCCAGGCTGTGCTTGCTCCAGCTGCTCGGATAATTGAATTGAAAGCTGCAAAGGTTGATCTTGAATCAGATGCGCAGCGTCAGCAGTCTCGTTCACCTCCATATGTTCCAGGCTAGCGGGTCCAGGTCGCATCATGTTGGCATTCTCGTTGTCCTCCAGCTTTTCTCGGAATATGTTTTCTTGGACATCATTTTGTTGTTGCATCATGGTCGGCTCTTCGTTGACAACGTCAACACCACCATCTGATGAAGCCGCTGGTGCTTGACCAAGCACACTAAGATTGCCTGCAGCTTCAGCACTCGTCACTGGATGATTGAGCTTGGCACGGAAGAGGGTCTCTTGCACAGAAGCTTGACGGTCGAGCATGGTCTCTTCCACATTCTCATGTACGCTGCCATCATCTGTCGAAGCGGCAGCAGGCTCCACAAAGATTGAAGATTTCACAGAACGTGTGCTTTGATGATCCTCTGTAGCCGCGTCGGACGAACGAATTTTGGATCGAAACACCGACTCCTGCACAGCAGCACCCCGTTCTGTCATAGAAGGAGATGTGTCTCGTAGTCGACTGTATGGCTCGTTCTGTTGTTGTGATGTTGTACCAGATTCTGCCCCGTCTAGAGAATTGCCATAAGCTGCAATCATGGACCTTGCCTGTGTGGGCCCTGCGCTGCGATTCTCGTCGTGAACCGAATCGTGCGGTCCAATTGACTCGAGAGGAGCAGTACCCTCTACCGACTGAGTGGTTCCTGCTTGATCGTGCTTCATTTGTGTTCCATGTCCTTCGTTGTCGTCACTGATCTTGCGTCGTAAAATGGTCTCTTGAACTCTAGATTGTGTTTCTAATATTGTTGGTTTGGGGTCTTCGGCCAGATTGCCCGTTTCATCGTCTTCTACTCCCACCATGGAGCTTCCTGCATCGCTCTTGGGCGGCGCAGAGGCTCTCAATTTTCTGTACAAATCTTCCTGCTCAGAAGCTGACTCGAGGGACATGAACGGCACGTTTCGAGGAGTTGGAGGCGCACTGCCTGGATTGATTGTATCGAAATGCACCGCTGGGCCAGTTCTCGGGGTACCTTGGAGCTCGTATGTGGACAGCAATGGTTCTCCTTGTATCGAAGAGGCGCGTGAGGTCTGCTCAGGGACTTGTAAATCATCCTCGATGTGCGGCAAGGAAGGAGCGATCCGTGGCATGTTTGACGATGTAGATGGGGATGGTTGGGTGGAGAACGCATTATTGTGTTCACCGACATTCTGCGAGCTCAACTCACGACCACTATGTCGGCTCGCGACCTCAAATCGGACCGGTGCAAATGGTGTCTGGAAAGCGAAATCCTCGTCAGCTTGAGAAAATTGACGATCAGCTAGAGATCTAATGCTTGAGGATGGCGTGCTTGGCTGGAAATTGTGACCAGGTGTACTGTTCTCGTCACGTTGAAAACTCGTCCGAGGACTCTTGGCTGGCGTGACTTGAGTGGAGTCGATGAATTTGAAACTCGAGGCATATCGTTTTCGTTTCGTATCCGGTGTGGCATCCGAAAACCAAGACTCTTCAAGACCTAGCTCATCCGATGGCGCATTCCTCTTCAAATCTTCCGTTATCCAGGTTCGTTTGACCTTTGCTGGAGTAGTGTCTTGTGCGACTGGGCTCGAGTCCAATGTGAGAAAAGCTTCTGTACCAGACTTGATTCTGACTTGGTCGATGAACGTGATTGAGTAGTCTGACTCTCGGGCAGATCGTGCAGACTTGCTGAATGTAACCGCATCTGTGGTTGCCGCGATTTCGAGAATGCTAAGCGCCGGCAAGTCCTTGATGTGCAGCGCTGCAGCTCCGTTGAACGTCAACTTGATCTGCCCCTTGTCGCTGCGCTTTCGAATGTCTTCGTCCGCCAGCTGGATAGAGATACTATGCTTCGAGGATGAGTACGGCCAGCGCAAAGAGACAACACCACGCAGATGACCATTGTCGAAGATTGTCGGTGTGATTAATTTGATATCGACTGGTGTGGTCGTCGCGTCCATTCTACCAGCAGATACTTCACTCTTCATTCGAAGCTTATGCTTTGTGGACCACTTTCAAGATGAACGAACTTGTCCAGTAAAGATTGTGCCCCACACATGCACTTTTGAAATGAGAGGCTGACCGCACAACTATGTTTCGCGGTATTAAGAGAATGACATGGAAACTCAGGATTTTGTGGTAGAAGAACCTTGCGGGGAGTTCCGAGGATGACACAGTGTGCTGCGAATGAGGGCCAGTGACTTGACCTGGGAGAGAGGGGGCGAGAGAGCAGAAGGGGTGAGGAAGCGTTGGGAGACATTGGAAGAGAAGAAGAGAGACGAGGGAAGTGAAGAGTGGAGAGTATCACGCGCTAGCCAATCACATTGTAGCTTCAGCCTACTCTACTTCCTCCACAGTTTCGCTCTCCTTGACTCTGTTCCTCCCCTCGATCGACTGTGACACTTGTCCAGTCACCCCTGGATCATTGTTCATCGGTAGCAACGAATTGGTTCAGGCTCGGATGGATCAGGCATCAGCAATCTGAAATGCATTGCTCATCAAAAACATGTGTCTCAATTGAGTACATTCATCTAGAATACAAGCTTAAATGATTGCCAGCTTCGGTGTCGGCCATCAACAGATTCCGTGACTCTTGCCGTGTTTGCCCTGCAGACTGTGCTTGTCCTTGTGTCCCTTGGCTTGACCCTGCTTGCTGTGCTTGGAACCGGTGCGGGCCTTGTGGGAATCACGCTCCCTCTCAATGTCCTTCTTCTCCAGTGACTCGAGGTGACCCAGACTGGCCTTGAGGTCTCTCAAGAACAAGTCACATCGACCTCGGGTAAAGTCCTCTCGAAGCACGATCCTCAGCATTCGCAAGTCAGATGCGTGTGGAGCCATCGTGTACGCTGGCACGACCCACTGTCGCTGTCTAAGCTCGCGAGCAATGTCATACTCGTCAAAATGTCGCTCCTTGGACAATCGCCAGGCGACAAGGGGAAGTCCTTCCTTGCCTTGTGCAGACATGATCTGCCAGTCGCCAGTCTCCTCCAGCTTCTTGGAAATGTACAAGCTGTCGTTTGTCAGGTTTTTCATGATGGACTCGTATCCTGATTTTCCGAGTCGGATGAGCTGGTAGTACTGAGCGAGTACCTGTGATGCTCCCTTACTAAAGTTAAGCGTAAACGATGCCTGATCAGCCCCGAGGTAGTTCTAGATCTCTTAGTAATCATATCAAGCAAGGAATCCTGCACCATACGATGTTGAAAATCAATTCCTTGGGCAAGAACTCTGGACTACGCCAGAGTGCCCAACCAATTCCGGGGTATGTCAACCCATACTACACGCTGTGAGTGATGACATTTGAAGTTATCAACAGTGACTACCTTGTGACCAGATGCGTTAATAGACACTACTGAGGGAATTCGGAAGTCCCACTCGAGTTCTGGATAAGTGAAGGGTGCGACGAAGCCGCCGGAAGCTGCATCTACATGAATTGGACACGACCATCCATTAGCCTCATTCTTCTTTTGTAGCAGGGCATCTGTGCCTTTGACGTCTTCATATTCTCCAGTGTATGTAGAGCCAAGGATAACACAGATACCGATAGTGTTCTCGTCCACGAGGTCTACCGCCTCTTTCGGGTCCAGACAGTAGCGATCCTTTGAGCAGTAAACATATTTCTCCTCAATCTCAAAGTACCTCGCAGCCTGGATCATCATCAGCTGGATCGTGATTGACACTCAGCACATTTACCTTTTCCCAACACACTTGTACATTCGCACCCATGACTATGTTTGGTCCTGGGGAATGAATATCCTTACCAGCAGCCTTCATCTTGTTCTGCCATCTCTTCTTCATGGCGAGCACGGCGAGCATGATGGCCTCGCTGGAGCCTACGGTCGATACACCCCTAGCAATTTAGTACTTACAATGCATAGATGACAAATGCAATCTCACATTGGTTCTTCGCCTTCTGCCCCTTTTGGTACATTGAACAAGTTTCCAACTTTCCAAGTTAGCTGACTAGGATCAAACATTCTTGAGGGGCATACTCATGGCAACACATCTGTTTTGGATGTCACAGGTTGCTGGATACTCTTCATAATCAATGTAGTTCTTGGCCATGCCCTCAACCATAAGCTTCTCAGCCTCTGGCTCCATGTCTGATACTGTCAGCGATTGAGCTGTAACAAATCGAGGGCCAATGGCTTACATGTTGTCACAAAGGAGGCCAGATTCAGGAAAGGATTTCCATCAAGTGCCAACTCATCATGGATCAGCCTATAAGCAATGTTCGCTGGCATCTCCCCATCTGGAATATACTGGGTTGGGAGGCCTTCAGAAGCTTGCTTGGATCCGTAAATGGTGGTCGAAAAGACAGTATCTTCGTCTGGCACCTTGCTTGCTTTATGCTCTGCTTCATCTGTAGCCTTAATTGACGCCAAGTGAACCATTTCTGCGAGATTGAGTGGTTTGAGCTGGCAAGTCTGATTTTGTCGCAGCAGCTCAAGTCATGTACTTGTATACTCCTGAGAGTGCAACGTACGCGTGGTATAATCGTTTCACAAAGTGTATGGGCTTTGACCAAACAATTACCGTAGCCGCAACGTCACTGCGGGAAGGCTTCAGTACTGTGGAGCAACCATTGCCGATATGAAAGGAGCAGAGTCTAGATCCATCGACATCCTGCTCAACCGACATCCTCGTGTACTTGGTCGGCCACGAGTAAACAGATTCAGCTGCTGTTGTTCAACAAAGTTGTTACGTTCAGATGCAGCAATAGCAAACATCTCGATCCGATCGTCTCTGGCGTCGGCCACTGATGCATGATCATCAACAGACATGCCTTCGTCTCACGAAATGTAGTCTTTTGCGGGTCCTCAGCAGACACGATAGCTCCGAGCACAGGTTACGGAACTTACTGACCAGCAATGCTACATGTAATCAATACGCTGGATACACTAGTCCGCCATGCTAGGAATACGGCTCAGTCCTGAATGAGTTGAAGAATGTCATCACCTGACTGACTCCAGCAGTCCAGCTGCCAGATGTTTAAGAAGTAAGCATTGATTGACGGTCTCGAGCACGGCAGTTCGGCAATGGTCTGACAGAACATGAACGTCAAAGGCAGAGATCTAGAGCTCGAGTTGCGATGGATGGATCTAGAGGAGCCACCACATGATGAATTGATGCACTGAACTCGCGAGCAGAAGATCAATGAACAGCGAATTCAGGCTCATTGCGCGATTCCCGCTTCTGATTGGCTCACGGAGATCATCCGTGAGCTCCTCTTTATACGATTGACGTTGTGGCTGCGCATCCCAGACTGACCAATCAGATGAGAGAAATGTCAGATGCACATGCTGAAAACAGCTTCTGATTGGCTGGTACTTCTCCATCTGAAGAAGACGAGCGATGGTGGAGTGGGAGGAAGTTGAACGGTTACACTAAGCTCCTGCACATCTGCCGCTCCATCTATTCATGCCCCGGCCGGATGCACGTCCACGCATCTCTAGCGAGTCTGTCATTCGTTGGATGGGGTGCGTAGCCATGGCTGCACCTCCATCGACATAGGAGGTGAACTTGTAAGCGATTGCCATTGGCTTTCAAGCTCATGAGACGGAGCATCTCACGATTCTTGCACCATCGTGCCCCGGCACGAAAGTTCCGAGACCACGTAGATCTCGGTGAGTGTGCAGATGCAGGCAAGTATATAAAGCAAAAGAGTGCCGCGAGAAAAAGATAGCCTTATATCATAGGTAAACTACTCAATCAACCACAAGTATGCTCTTTCGTCTCGCAGCATTACTAGGTCTCGCTCTCGCAATCCCGGTGGAGAAGCGTGCCATCCCCAACTATTACTCACAGGCCGATGGACAAATCACCAAAAACCCTACCAGTACTACAGGTCTCACACCATTGACCCTGACCTTGACTAGCAGCGGTGGACTCGTAGATCAGGCCAACAGGATCTGTTACACAGTGGTGGCAACTGGACAGCTTCAGTGCTCTACGCCCGTCATCACCCAACCAGTCACCCAGACTGGCTTCTCCAATATTAATGGCAACCTCGCACAAAACGGCAACACTGCCTTTTACCAGTGCGAGACAGTCGGAGGACAGGCCAACAACTTCCACATTTACAACCACAACGACGGCGAGATCTGCTTCCAGACCACCATTCCATTAGGTACTTCGACTGTGACCACCACGCCAGCTACCACTAGGCCTGCAAGCACAGTCGTGGTTGTAACCACGGTACGAACATCCACCGTGACCACTGGCGGCCGAACCTCGACGGTGGTCCGAACTTCAACATTCACATCCACCAGGGCAGTGGTTGTGACTGTGACCAGGACTACGACCACGCCTCGAGCTGCTGTGGCCACAACAGTTCGAGCTGCCACAACTACTGCTCGACCAGCAACCACGACCGCGAGAGCAGCTACAACGACACCTGTGGCAGCATCCAATGCAGCACCGACTTCACCAAACCTTTACCCAAGATTGATTGTGCCAGTCGTCACTGGTCAAGGAGCCCAGGGGACCAAGTATTTTGTCACCGTCAACTCAAACACCAAGTCCGACTTGCTCTTTGACATTGCCGCAAACAGTGGTTACAAGACTTGTACCTTGGTGGGACGGTTCCCAGTCGGTGGATCATCCACTTCGTCCGGTGCATATGGGTCCGCTCAGGTTCAGGCCTCGTTACTGACGACCAACATCAACACGTCTACTTCATCGGCCAGCCAGCCAGCAGTCAAGACTGATCTTGGCACTCGAGCTGCAGGAACTGCCACCAATGGAGCCAATGCCGTGTACGCGTCCTTTGCCGTCACTGCTGGTCAGTCATACTCGATCGCGCTCACTGCCACGTCGGGCTCCATCAACCTGTTTGAGGACTACAACGCTCCAGTGGTGGGATACACTCTCAACTGTGTATAGATTGACACTCTCTGAACATTGAGCAATGAATGAACCCCAAAAGCGTATCTGAATATTCGTAAGGCACACATCACGATAGCAATAGATAGTTATGAAAGAACATGGATGATTGACGTATAGCATTCAAGAAGCTGTTGTACAATGGCAAGTACTGCAGTACTGCAGCTGCAGCAGTAGTAATTATGAATACCGGATGCATTCGCTCAAGTTGAGGCTGAGCCTCGGGTGCGTCGTTTTGTGGGGGAACAATGCGAGATCAACGACATCATCGAGGCTCCTTTTTCTTGAATCTGCGCAGCTCGAAAATAGTTCAGAAAGCACATAATCAGGTTTAAACATACTCTTGCACCTGATCAACCACGAATCGTAATCGCATGGGCTTCCACTTTCCTTCGGATCATCATGCCGGCGGTGGATGGGCACACTCGACTGAATCATTGAACAACAACAACAACAATGGCCGAACAAGTCTCGATCGCACACAGGCGCAAAACGCACTAGATTTCCTGGCGGCACACGACATTTCGCATACACGCAAAGCGGACCAGATTCAACCTGGCCTATACCTCGGCGACTTGCCGGCCGCCAAGGACCTCCGCTCGATCGAGGATAAAAAGATTTCGCACGTCCTTAGTGTGTGTCATGTCCCTGACCTGACGTATCCCGCCGACTTGAAGGTCAAGCATAAACGGATAGACGTGGATGACGCCAAGGACGAGGATTTACTGGATCACTTCAAGGATTGTTGGCGATTCATTCGTGATTGTCTCGATGAAGGGGGACGGATACTGGTTCACTGCGAACAAGGGATTTCCCGATCACCCACTGTGGTAGCCGCGTACTTGATGAGGGCGGAGCGTATGCATCCCGTCTCGGCGCTTTCCTACATCAAAAAATTCAGACCGATTATTGATCCCAATCCAGGATTCCGCGCACAACTCGATGTGTGGGGCAATTGTCGTGGAGAATTGGCTGGACAGGCAGACTATGTCGAGTGGAAACGAAAGATGGACAGAGCTAGACATTAGATTGTACTTGGTGGCAGGAATTGATGGATGCACATAAATGATGGAAAAGATGCATGATTACCGGGAATCCAGCATGATTATCGATGATTGAATGGCATGGTTATGGAACGAAATATGGCATGAGTAGGAAAAGGTGTATATCTACATAGAACGACTCAAGTGGTCCAGAGCACAATGTCGCCATCACCACCACAACTGATCATCTGCCCGCCCTTGGGATGAACCGCTAATCCACTGACCACTTTTCCATTGTGAGCAGACACGTCGTGCACTTGCTTGCCACCGACGACGTTCCACATGACTATCCTGCCATCTTCGCTTCCACTCATCACGAAGGCTTCAGTGTCGCTGAAGACTGCCGGTATCCTATAATCTAGGCACTTGTGACCACCAAACTCCTGTAGTAGTCCTCCATTAGCATTATCGAACAGTCTCACTTTCGAGTCAAGTGATGACACGAGCAGGGTTTGTCCATCATTGGCTGGCTGTAATGAGACGATAGGATCTGCTTCATCAGTTCTGTCTACATGGTGGGTGTGAACACCTGACGTACGTCCGACGACATCGACTGTCATGAGACCTTTCCGCAAATCATACGTCCTGATCTTGCCATCACCTGAACCTGTGATGATCTGGTGATTATGTGTAGACAGGGCAGTGACACTGTCCTTGGCCTGATCTAGCACCTGTATGGGAACTTGCGAGTTACTTTTGGTGTCCCATAACCTGACGGTGGCGTCAAATGAACCTTGAGAATTAAGTTACAATCATAACAGAATTACAACATAGCCGTACCTGAGACGACGACTGAGGCGTCAGAGTTGAATGCTACCGCATTGACTCGCTGCGAGTGTCCCGAGAATCTCCTGATAGTGACACCCTCTGCCACGTCCCAGAAAAAGACCTGTTTGTCCCCACCACAACTTACGAGTCTGGCATTATCAAAGGACACCGCCAGATCCGTAATCTCGTACCCATGTGCTTCATATGTCTTTATATGAGCACCAGAGTAGGCGTTGAATAGATTGATTTTCTTGTCATTGCCCGCAGAAAGAAAGTATTGACCTGTGGTGTTGTACTTTACCACGTTGAGTGGCTTAGCCAGAGTAGACTTAGACTTTGATGGTACATCGCTTGGATGGATGATATGACCGATCTTACTAGGCAACGACGCGGTACTCATGTCTTTGACTGAATCACTGACTGCGGTTCCAAGACAAATGCCCAGCAATGCGACTGACGAATCTATTTATGTCTTGGATCAGTGGTCCACTCAGACTATCGCACCTCCAGCAACAGCGTGATCGTCCGCGGACCTTTCCCAGATAAATACATTGGGATTCATGCCTCAGCGACTATGAAGCTCCGAAACTCATAAGATACTCTGATTTAGTCACTTTATTGGATTCCTAAGCATGTATTTGCTGGAATTGATCTGGGCCACTAAAAGATCACAAATGATAGATGATAGAATCATGCAGCTCTCGTTTATATCGTATTCGATCGCGTATAAATGAGCAAATGCACGCAAACAAACGTCCACGACCGGTCAATCGCTTCATGGCCGCAAATGTGAAGTTGTGCTTTATCAATTGCAACTGCAAGCGCAATTTCGAGAAGTGAGTTGACTTCGATGGTTGGAAACGATATGGGTCGTCAAAGCCGTTCCTGTCAGTCAGACGCGGCACGACAGCAGTCAATGTGACATGACAGAGTACGTTTTGACTCGAGGAATTTGATGACATAACCTGCAAATAACGTCGAAGAAAGCTCGGTACCGAGCGCCACGCAAACTTTAGATTCTGGCCGATCCCTGCATTCAGTGATTGGGAGTGCCAATGCGCGACCGAAACAAAGAACTGTATCAGCATTCCCCAGTCACCATGCGGATGGAGGTCATCTGAAAGCTGCGTGGCGTGGTGCTTGTGCTCGCGAAGGAATCCTGCAACCAGAAATGGAGATTACAGTAGTTGTGTACACATGCATATGTGCTCCTTCTGATGCTTGGGCATCTTCAGAGACATCATGGCACGCGACAGTGCTTGATACAGGGTATGTAGTGACATCTCATCCATACCTGGATGCACTGACCGAGCTACATTGACAGCTTGATGCCATGGTCACAGTGTACTGACACGTCTTGCAGTTGAGCAGGTGGAGGAAGAGGAGGAGGAGGAGGGGCAAAGGTTGTGATCTATCCTTAAACTTCGGTTCATTCCCGGTGATCACAGCGGCCCCACCCAAGTCACGTGTCGACCATCAACTCGATCGAGCCACAGTAAACGCCACAATCACGGCACAACAACTCCACGTCCAGTGAAGCACCAAACAAGCAAAGTCTCCTGTCGTCTGGAGACATCCTTCAAAGGAGTCTATCATCTCAAAACCACTTTAACTTTGACAGCGAAGCTCTTGAGACTGTTTGAGTATGATTTTACAGCGAGCACATGCGACGAGCGCTCCGCAAACAAGATGAATGGGTACAGCAGCCGTCCTCACGCAGGACGTTTGCATTCGACGAAGCTAGACGATCTAGCTCGTCTGGTCAGGAAGGCGCAGTATGTTACACAAGTCGGACAGTCGAAGGAGGGAGAGCTCATCCGACTGCAGCTCAGCAATGAGATTCTCTTGCGGCTGAGTTGGACAATGCGCGATTCCTACGTGGGACTGGCAGAGCTGACCAGGGGGGACAGTGGTATGGTCAAGAGGGACTTTATCGATATCTATGGACGGACCATGGAGGAAGCGGACCTTGTTTTCGAGCACATCGAATTGACCAACTACCAAAAGTCTAGTGGGTTTGCACGACATTTATCCCGTGATTCTACTGCTGGCATTCTGCTCTTCTTGCAAAAGCTTCGTGAAGAGCATGATTGGGTAGGTGAGCGTCTGAGCCGGCTGTCATCGACAGGTTTCGAAAACCTTCTACCAACGTCAGAAGCCAGCACGAAGCAGCCCTCTAGCCTTCGCGAGAGCACATCGGGCAGAGGTGATGTACACGAGCTTCAACGCACCGATGCTCTCTTCACACTCATCTGTGCCATATTCAGTCCCCTTGGTAATTTCCCATCCGAAGATGACGCCAGGATTAGGCTATCGTCTACGATTCTTCTTCGCCTCGTTCGCGAAAACAAGGTGTCCTCAAAAGCCGATAAATTCTGTCTCTCGATGATGGACGCATGGTCCAACTTGTATGGTTGGGGAGCGCTCAAGCATTTCGAAATCTTGCTGTTGGACATCTTGCAGTCTGGGTCCAAGATACTTGAGCGACTCCAAGCGAGACAACTCGCCTCCCAGTCACAGAATCGTGCTTATTACTTCAGCCACCAGCAGAAGGATGATGTTGAAGAGGAATTCTTCACGGATGCTGCTAGAAAAGTTTTCCAATTATTGGATGACGACGAGCTCGAAGGCCTACCCGCAGGCGCTCTTCGAATGGCTCAAGCAGTCTTGCAGAAGGTGGACGATGAAGATGCGCGTCACTACGAAGCGTTCATCACAATTAATTGGTTCTTTTACAGATTTCTATCACGCGCAATCACTTTTCCTGAGGTACATATCCGTGATAGGACAACGTTATGTAGCTAACAGCTCTAGCAATTAGGCATTCTGAACGACTATCACATCACGGATGCGAAGAGACAACGTATACTTTTCACCCTTCGCCAAAAGGTCTACGCTTACTGTGTTCCTTCCAGCCAAAATTTATCTCCGATGCGCAAACGTTCCACTATCGAGGAGGAAATAGAAGCTCATGTTGTCTCAATCTATTCAAAGTTTCGTGGAAGCAATGGACGCCGAGACAACGAAGACCTGAAACTCTTAGAGTCGGAAGGATACCTGTCTCGAAGCCTCAATGTACCAAATTCCGAGACCAGTGACGCAATCCCTAGCTTTCAGGTATGTCCAGTGACGTTGACACGAATGTACTCGATACTGTGCACAGACTCGTTCCTGGAAAGCTCGGGAAAAGGTCTAAGCCGTCAGCACAGCTCTTCCTCCACGGGATCCGAAGAGACCCTCAATTTCAAGGCGAGCAAGTCACCTGCGGCCGTCTTTAGTGTTGGGTCATTCAGTCAGAGCGAGAACAGAATTGAGCAGAGTCCTACTCCGGGACGAATGTCACTGCACTTGCGCCAATCGAGCTTGAACTTTGAAGGAGTGAGGCGCATTGGCAGCCAGGATGGCATTGAGCATTCCACAATCATGTTTGAAGCACTCCAAGAATTGGAAACCATTGTACAGAACAAATCGGCCTTGGCAGAGTCTTGGCAGAAGGTTTACGTTGATAAACACTGTTTGAGCTTTGAATTCGAGAATGACGCAGGAGAGGTAGAGACACAAGAAGCCGACCCAGTACGAACGGCAATTCTGCAGCTGGTCAAGCAATTTCAGCTGCCCATTCTCACAAATGAGTTTAATGCCTTTCAGAACCCGGTGTGTCGAACTCCTCTTCACACCGTTGCTGGATTTTTTGAACACGTCACCACCGGGTCGGCACGAGAGTCCAAGCTTTTACGGATGATACTGAGAGCTGGGCAAACTTGTTTCAGTAAACGCGATTACGCAGCTGCTGACACCTACTACAAAGCGTATAATCTTCTTCAAAAGAAGTTAGGGTCTCAAGAAGCCATGGAGGACTACTCTCCGTTTCTACACGGTATATGCAACGAGCAGGAAGAAATCATCGAATACCAAGAAAAGCTTTCGCAACGGAAAGATGTACTTATAGCCCATGCCATTGATCAGAAAGTGGCCCTGATGCGAATCGTTGATGAACAAATTTTGCAGCTCGGGAAACTGCGCTTGCGAATGTGGTACTTATGCGACGTTCGCAAGTCCAAGGCTTGGGAGCGCTCCTGGGAAGTTGTAAAATGCCTCAATAAGATGAAGCCTGCTTCACAACAAAGCACAGGACAACGCAGAAATCCAAATGGAACCGATTCTTCCACTCAGTATCAATACCCACCTTCTGCAACTGGCTTGATTCGCACAACCTCTCGAGATCGCCGCTTCGCCCGAACGCCCCGAAACACTGTACAAACACAAGAATCTAGTGGTTCGAGCATTGTTGATCAAAAAGTGTTTGAAGCCTTGGTCGGATGGGGCGATTTCGTCTGCCACAACAAACTAGGCTCAGAACAGACCAGACAGACTGCCGAGTGGATGCGCGAAGCAGAAATACACAATTTTTGTCCTGCTGAAGAGAGATTGCAACGGCTGTGCTACGAAGTCGACGACTTGACTAGGTATTTCTTGCGAATCGATTTTGGACATCTAGGAACGCTAGAAATTGAGGAAGCCGTTGCATCTAAGATCTGGAAGTTTGACTTGTACTCGTACGAGCGGCTAGTCTTCAAAATAAATGGTTGGAATCGAGATAAGTATCGCGCAGAACTGGATCATAGCCAGGCAGAGGATAGTAGCTTTACTGGTCTCCTTAGACGAGGCAGTGCAGGAGATCTACTCAACCTTGCTCGTAGTGGTGGTAGAGCTCGTGGCAACAGTGTAGGCAGTCTCGACAATCCTCGCGCTAGAAGTGTGAATCGCAACGCGTCCGGAGTCTCATCTCGTGCCGAGATCTATGCAGAACTCAAATTACAGAGTTCGCCAGTCCGATCAATCGACACATCTCGGAGATCTATCGTGCCATCTGTGGACTTCTTCACATCAGACGTGCCGAAACAATACGACGAACAAGCAATAAAGGATTTCTTATTGCGTACTCAAGTAGGACTAACGTCATTGATGCTGAGCGACTTTTCAGATGTGTTGTTCTGTAGCGGTAGCGAGACTGACGATTGGTATAACGACGACCTAACTGAAGCAGCCTTAGCTCGAGCTGGACAAAAGCCAACATGCTTGCCAATCCGCACTGATCCCGAGGAACGACACCCTGGAAGTTCAAGTATTTGCCCAGCACCTGTAAAGGAAACTGCTATGTCACGTCCCAAACATAGTCGCAGCAAATCGTCCAGCATGTCTCAATTTTTCGGAGGTTCTTTGTACCTCTCAGGAGACCTGAAAGCCGCGTTAGTACCGCCATCAGTCGATATAGGAGGCACTAGAGACAAGTCTGGAGTAGCACTGGAACGCGTTGGTTCCACTGGCAGCTATCTCGATGTTCCGGGTGGCTCCGATACCTTTACAGGTCCGCCGACGCCAATGAGGTCTGTCAACTCATACACAGCCCAGCCACAACAGTTTCCATTGCAGAAAGCTTGTCGAGAGATCATGCACCGCTTCTCTGTGCAAGTTTCGCCATACGAAAAATTGAGAGCATTGTATGAATTCGAGCTACTCGTGGTGTCCAACTTGACGCTACAGAGTAACAACGCGGAAGCCAGCCATCATAGGTTAGCGCCGACAATGCCGGTCACTCCTGTTGCTCAACAATTGAAGAGCAGCCAGACCACTTCACCTGCCACATCTCGAATCCATCTACAACGAGATTCTGTAGACTTGGCCAGAGTCCGTGTAGACGAACTTTCGATCCGATCGGTGCCAACGACTCCCTTACGGAGTTCCATACACACCACCAGTAGCCAAGGCTCCGAAACATCAACGCCAGGGGCCGACACTATTGTTGACGAAATCCAGAGACTTCTCGGAATCGCAGACATACGGCCAAGAACACTTTTCCGAGACCTCCAGTACATTGCGACTTTCATACCTGCCAGTATACTGAATATGACGGATGAGGGGAAGGTATTCTGGGACTTCAGTCTGGCAGCACTCGCACTCAAAAGAGAAGGTTTAGAAGTGCTGGTCAGTCAAGCTTCAGAATCACTCAAACTCTTGCAGACTCCCATGCCGCCTCCTCCTGCAACCAATGTTCACTGGCACAATCCCACGCAATCTTTGGCAGACGTCATCACAACTTACACTTATGCCGCCAAAGAACAACACCCTACTGGCATGCGCGAATTAGGACTACTAATGCTTGAAAAACCTCAAGCATGTTCGATAGTGGTACCACCATTTTCTGATCCTGCAATCATCTTTGATCGTCGGAAAGTGGCCGCATATCAGGGCACTAATTCCTTCGAGACAGCGATGAAGCGACTAGCTGCAGAAGCCTGGATTGAGAGAGCAGCAACGGCGGGCGACAGTATGGCACATGCGTGGCTTCGAGAGAGCGCGAGCATTCGAGCTTGATGACTTCTCGGCATTAGCATTAGCGACAGCGATCAATCTGTACATAAGACCTGTAAAATGACGATAATACAAATGACTTTGTCACGCATTACTCAATCGAGTTTTTTGTTCAAGGTTATTCTCGTCAACCAAAGCTCACGTTGCACTGGTGGTGTAGTGGTTATCATTGTCGCCTTCCAAGTGTCAGACCGGGGTTCGATTCCCTGTCAGTGCAAAGTTTTGCCGCAGCCTCTCCCAAGTGGCCTTCACTTTTGGCATCCGGTGTTTCCCATCTACCTCTTGTCTACAAGTTCTAACACAACATCACGTCGAGAATTTTGTGCGCTTCAAAGTATTGTATGTGCAGCATCGAAGAGATCAGTGTCTTGTGCTCAGCTGCTGCGAGCCGACATGTCACTATGACTGTTGGTGCTTCGTTGTGACCTCGCACTACTCAAGCCATGATCGTCCTTTCTCACCGAAGCGTGATGCATGTCCTGCAATTCGGGTGAAGCACTATTGAAGAGCAATTCTCGACACAGCATCAGTCTTGAATGCTGGAACCTAGATTGCGACAGTATCTGCCAGATATGTTTCATGAGTGCATACAACACCAAGTTTTAATGACGACCCAAGCCTTACTTATGAATCGGAGACTCGTAACTCACAAACATTGTCAAGCTTCATGAAAGTATCTTTACTGTGTCTATTACTCATGGATCTTATAGTACTGGTGGTCGGTGCGACCATAGAGATTGATCAATAAAGTAATGAGTGTAGAAGGCAGAAGATCACCGGTCCTTCGGAAAGTCGTTTTCAGCAGCACTTTCGGCAACAGCTAGAATCCGGACTGATTCGCTGCATGTCCGCCGTACGCCAGGACAATCACAATCACTATCAAGGAGAAGATTACCAGTCGTGGGGATAGTCAGAACTACACAAGGGACTATTTGGTCAAGTCAATGGATCGAGAGTATCAATCTCCTGAGTGCAGTACTTCAGATTTGCTCATTTCTGCTCGTCGCCGGCGTGTTGTGGCAGTGTAATTGATACAGTCACAATCTCAGTCTGCATCACTAGATGTCAAAAATCGCAAGGCCTAACGATTCTTCGTGGCGCGAAACATGACTTGCAAGAGCATGCGACTCGTATCGTTTGATGGTTGAATCAAACATGTACATCAATCAGAGACGATCGCCGAAACAAGAGCGAAACATCGTCTGTAGGGTGGATGTGAGACGACTGGTACAGTGCCATGTTGGGTGGGAAAGTACATAAGGTTCATAACGGCTCCCTAGAACGACGTGCCACTTTAAGTCTTCAAACATGCTTTACCCCAAAGTCCTCATCGCAGCCATTCTCGCAATCGTCGCCGCTCAGAATTTCGTCAATGACCAGACTGCACTCGATGGTGCACTCACAGACTCCAACATGAGAGTCGTTGCAGGAGTCGATGGTGTTCCCGAGGACGATGACGTCTTACCCGAAGGTTCAAGCTGGTCCATCAAACGCAGTGTGAATATGAACATGACTGCCATGCATGAAGTGAGTGCCAGATCATGAGATATCATAACCGAGGCACTAACAGCATAGCCAAAGTCACCAAAGGCAAAGACAAATGCAGGCGGTCGCTTGGGAATGGAGATCATGACACTTGGCTCTGCGCTCGTAGTTGCAGCAGCAGTCTTGTAGTTTACAAAGACACCTTACAATATAAAGACGTTCTGTTCTACAAGCCTTGACAAAAGTCCTTCAACAACGCCCTTCACCTATTGATTCATAGTCTTCCGTGATAGGCTGCCTCACGAGCCCAGGCGACTGCGGAGACACTGCAAATTCCAAGTCTGTCTTGTGAGTTTCGGCTGACAAATTTTTACCAGTAATTTTACATACATAAGGAAGCAGCATGGTAACGCTAAAGCACTGTGTTGCCTGAAGAAGAAAGGGATTGCAAAAAGTGAGTAGAACAAGTTGAAGAGTACCAATGCGAGTGCGTCCACTTGGAGTCCGAATGGCTGCATGATCGCACCTTGCATGAGTGACAATGCTAGTCCAATGAGAAAACAGACGAATCCAATGCCATATTGTACAGTCTCCCTGGTATTTGGTACATACGGGGGTGCCACAGCTTCATAATAGCTGGCTGAGATATCAGAACACGATGGAATAGGACTTGAAGCCGCCATACGTACGTAACTGGTCTTGTGAACTTCTCGCGTGTTCGGAAAATCTGCAATTGCGTTGATTTTGATGAACATTCTGCCGAGACAAACGTATATCAGGGTGTCTGTCTAGAATGGTGACGATCAAGCGACTCGAAAGACTACCGGATGTGCCTGTCAACGTGGGAGTAGATCCCAAACGGCGAGTCGCTGCTGGCGATGAAGCGGCCGCTTCGACAACAGCGACAGCTGTCGAGTGCAGGCTCGATCCAGCTCCTGTTTGTAGACACAGTCTAGGCTTGAAGGGAGAAACTTCCCTTGGCTCATGGACATTGTTGCAGAATAAACTTCCTGCCACGCCGTTCGACACAGCTTTCTGAACGGGAGCATCTCTGGTGCCAAATGCTATTCGCATTGGTTTCTTGGTGCTCGAAATCCTGGATCCAATATTTCCATTGCTCGTGCTCGGCAACGCCGTCGTCAGGTCTGTATATCTGGATGGTATCAGCTGACTGAATGGCTGCATCGAAACATTCTGTAGTCACCTCACCGCTGGCGAGTGATTGAAATGCCCTCGCATCGATATTCTCGACCTATCTCTTGATGTTCTTGATGCTGAGGTAGATGCAGGTGAAGGAAGAAGATGTCCCTCTGATCGAATGCTCGAGAAAGAGGTTCTGCGTGGTTGTTTGCAGGAGACTGGAATCCTGCTATGCGAGTACGACATTCGAACGAACCTTGATTTACGAGATTACTTGAGTGCCAGGCAGTCTTGAGCACTAGTGATGGCACGATGTTATGATACAGATATTGTAGTTTGAGAACAGAGGATAGGATTACGGAGAAGCTATTCGAAAGAAGCACCTCGTCTGTGAAGATTGACTACCTCGACAAACAGGAAAACGAAGGTGAGGGCAGAGTGTGAAGAAATGAGCTGGCGTTCGATCACCTCAGCGATCAGTCAGCTCTTGTTCCTGACTGTTGCTGGACGAGCAGACGAGACGGACTCAACATCCTTCGACTTCTTTTGGGTTTGAGTATACTTGGGGCTTTCCAAAAGACTCGCTGAAACCAGCTGACCATGACAGTGTTCCTGTAGTCACACTGTGGTTAAACATATAAACTGAGCATAGACAAACTGGAGTTCATACCCCAGCTGCGGTTGTAGCAACTTGATAAGTCTAGGCTGCGTGTCCCATCACCACGCCGACCCGGAGCGGCCTATACAGAGTCGGGTCAAGATGCGACACTCTCCGTGCGTGAACATAACGGCTATGCTGGTAGAAGCAGTGGACAATCTGGTTCAATCGAGTAGACAGAGAGCCTGGGACAGCTTCAGTCACTCCAATCATCGACTTCCTCCTCCCTTTCGCGCTCTTGTCTCTGCACACCAGCACGTTTTCTACTCCTTCTGACATCATCTTCCCCAAGAGCTCCAAGACCGATGGCAATCTTTTCGATGTCTCCAAGAGTAGTGCTCAATTTTAGTCCCACAAATTGTTCTTTCATGTTATTCTGATGGTAGATCAGAATAGTGGGAACAGCTTGGTCAGGATATCCCTCGATGGCTTGGTCTGCGACTATAGCACAGACTTTGATTGACCCGTATCTCGCAGCAAATTCCGACATGATTGGCCGCAAGTGTTTAGAAGCAGATAAGTAATCTTTATAGAGAAACACGAAAACCCAGTGCTTCTCTGATGCTTCCGTGACCTCCCGCGTGTACTCAGCTTTTGCAATTGGCAACAGAGAACCAAAGACACTCCTGCTCACAGTTTCCTGCATCTCTTTCATGCGTCTAGCCTTGTACTCTTGCACAACTGCATCATCCTCCTCGTCCTCCAACTCATCAAGCTCGTCCAACTCAAGGTCATCGAGACGAGACTCATGTTGGAGCTGTCGAGCCTCTGCAAGAAGCTCTTCCCGGTTCTCATCAGGATCTTTTGGCTTGTCCGGGATGATTTTATGCGCCCGAAGGATGTCATTCCATTCTGTATCTTCAGTCGGGTCAACCTCGACGTTCATGCCACCTTCCATGCCGGCCATACCAGCCATCATTGCAGGATCCATGGGAGGATAATCTTGATGGTCACAAAACAAATGAACAAAACATGTTGATATCCTCTGCATTCGAAGTGCACAAACATTCTGTGGACGATTGAGAAGCCACCGACGAAACGGAACGAGATGAAAGGAAATGGCTTCGGTTAGGATATCCCGTTTGGGCAAATCTAGTTTCCACTGTTGCGGCGCATCTCTTTGTGTATACAAAATAGTCTTCTTAGCACTCAAGACTGCATGTGAGCGTAGCTAGCGATCATTGGAAGAGCCAGAAGATATGCGATATTTCTGAGATGTTTCAGAATAGGACACAATGGAGGAACAGTCAGTCAAAAACCTAAAATCGCGGTTTGAACAGCTCAATGCGACCGCCAAGCCTCCGTTGCCAGTAAAGCCAGTCGCGCATCGTCAGGTACTCGCAGGGCTGCATAAACCTTCTCCAGGTGCTCAAGTACAGCCAGACGATGCTGTTGCGAGGACGAACGACCTGCCAAGGACTGGCGGGCCGATCGATATGGACATGGCTGATCCTTTCGGAAGTCCACTGAACTCGCCTGCTTTAGAAAAGGACGACTTCAAGCCTAGACTTCCCGGGAACAAACCCAAGCAAGTCGTGAGCGATACGATGCCGCGGAGATTCTCTGCGGAAGTCTCACAATTGCATGACCCGCAACCTAGTCGTTCTGTACTATTAACGGTACCAGGCGTGAGTACAGCTACTGTTGCGAGCATCTCACGTCCCGGATCAACAAAGCCAGCTCCTCCTCCGCCATCGCCGCGCTTGAAGTCTCCTCGACCCATGAATCGAACGTCAGGAGAGATGAGACGACTTTCCCCTGCTGTAGCTCGCAACATATTTGACGATGTTGAAGATGATGGTGATGAAAACAGTCTTGGTACTGATCTCGACGATAGACTGCGAGGCTCAAACAAGTCACGAAACGTTAGTGAGACAAGAGTGACTCATCCACGCTCAAGTATGCAAAATTCATCTTCAACTGAGCACGACGTCGTATCCGAGCAATCTGTCAGGAATCGAGCTCATGATGTTTCAACAACCCAATCATTCGTGGAGGAAATTCCACGTTCTCTTTCCATGTCACCAGATAAACTCAACAACGTCGGTCACCACGGTCGTCCACAGCCAAACAGGATCACGGAGGGTCATGCACCCGTGTATGAAATAACAGAAGAAAGGCCAGCTTTGCCGGTCCGCCCGGTATCACAAAGTTTTCATGGCCGTGAAGGTCTGCATTCTGAGATGTCTTCGATAATTGCTACGCGCCAGAAGCCAGATTTGCCACGTCGTACGGATACTGCCAACACAATGCCACCTCCAAACCTGGTACGATCTATGCCCCCACTCCCTAGCAGAACGATGGTCAGCGATCCTTCAAAACACACGAATCCAGCAAGCCGGCAGTCGCTCCAACACGAACGGCGTTCAATGGACTCGCCTGCCTCCTACCGTCGTAGCTTAGACGAATCATCCGCCCTCCGCAAGCCGCAAAAATCACAGAATAGCGAAGCCTTTGATGAGGACTCTGACGCTGACGATGATCCTCCAATGATTGCAGAAAACACTCGTGCATTAGATCAACCAGATACCTCTACCGCAAATCGAAAAGCACCTCGATTCAAAGGCACACATTGGGACATATCAACCGGCAAGGAGATAAGAAAGACTGCTCTGTGTGGCGACTCAATCATGATTGCACATTCTGAAAAGCTCAAACTTCACAACATCCTCACAGGCGAAGTCACCTGGCAATTGCCAGTGGTAGACACAAGAGTGACTGCAATGGATTTCCGCACAGTGAATGCGAGCGAACTTGAAAATGCGGGACGCTTCTTATGGATAGGTTTCAGGGACGGTTCCCTACACGAACTCGATATCAAGAACCGAGTGATAGTCGAACGATACTTCCATGCCCATAGTGGACCGATCGTAGCAATTCTGAGAAACAAGCGTTCCATGTGGACTTTAGATGACAATGGAAATCTACAAATATGGTCCAACACAGAGAGCTGTTCTTTGAAAGGACGGCCTGCTTCGACAAGTCTACGTACGGTAATTGGTATCAGTGCCGCGACTGTCATCAATGGTGTGCTCTGGATCGGGTCAGGTCGGACCGTCCATGTCTTTGATCCGAGCAAAACAAATCAGTATCGTCTCACCCCGGACCGAGGCATAGAGCCAAATCGTGTGGCTGGGATTATCACCTGTGTTATACATCTGCCACACACTCCGGACTGTGTCTACTTCGGCCACGATGATGGCAAGATCTCAATTTATTCTGTTACGGAGCTGAAATGCATCGAGGTCATCTCCATCTCGCACTACAACCTTTCTGGTCTGCTCGGAGTAGGCGACTATCTCTGGGCTTCTTTCAAAACCGGCAAGATCTTTGTTTATGATGTACACAGCCGACCCTGGAGAGTGATGAAGGAGTGGCACGCACACAAAAGTCCTATACTAGAATTGAACTTTGATCGTTATGGATTGTGGCAAGAAAAGCGGTTACAAGTCAGCTCCATGGCGGGCGATGGCGCGGTCAAGATATGGGACGGGCTTCTTATGGAGGATTGGCTTGACTCAGAAATGCAAAGACGCCTCGAGGAATTTTCGACGATGACGGCAACCTCGGCTCTGGTGTGCACATGGAATGCCGGAGCTGCTGTTCCTCAAAAGCTTACTCGGGACTACGAGGACGCTCAATTCATTGAGAACATGATTCGACAAGCAAGGTCTCCCGATTTCATCGTGTTCGGCTTTCAGGAACTTGTAGACCTCGACGACAAGGGAAAGGCTGGGAAATCCGTTGCTAAAGGCTTCTTCGGCAAGAAGAAGGAGAAAGAACCAGACGAAAAGGCTCAAGCTGCAGCGTATCAACAATGGCAAGCCCACCTCGAGAAGCAAGTCGCTATAGCCAGCTCGTCTACGGACGACTACAAGCTATTACAAGTCCGCAGTCTCGTTGGGCTCTTTACATGTATGTTTGTGAAGAGAAAGATACAAAATCGTATAAGCAATGTGGAAGCGAGTAGTGTAAAAACCGGGCTCAAAGGTCGCTATGGAAACAAAGGTGCTATCGTGATAAGAATGATCTTCGACGACACGTCGATGTGTTTCATTAATTGCCATCTCGCAGCTGGCCAAAAGAATGTCATGAACAGAAACAATGACATCTTCTCGATTCTAGATCAGGCTGGGCTTTCCGCCTCGTCCGACAGGCAACCGAAGAACCACGTTTTCGTCTCTGGAGGTGATGGCAGTATGGTTCTCGATCACGAAATTTGCATCATAAATGGTGATCTGAACTACAGAATCAATGGTAACAGAAATCAGGTCATCCAAAATGTAAAGGAAGGTCGCCTGGAGAAGTTGCTGGAGAGCGACCAATTGCTACTGGAATTGCGAAAGAATGCAACGCACAGGATGAGATCTTTCACGGAAAGTGCTATCAACTTCAATCCGACGTACAAGTATGACCCCGGTACTGACAACTATGACTCTTCAGAGAAAATGCGCGTGCCTGCTTGGTGCGACAGGATCTATTACCGTGGTCTTGGTGCTTCGAAGCTTCACACGAGCACCTATCAAGCTCACGTCTGCCGAGTCTCGGATCACCGGCCCGTATCTGCTCTACTTCATATGCGCGTAAGTGACCATCTTGTCAACAGTTTGCTCAAGTCCCGACTAACAATGCACAAGGTGAAGACGGTGGATGCCGAGCAAAGGAAGCAAGTGTATGATGATGTGACTCAACAATGGATCGACCTGGCCAACAAGACGATTGTGGCCAAAAAGATAGCTGCGTTGTGCGAAGTGACTGGTCGGAACGAGCGGGAGTGCAAGGAGATGCTGAGAAAGACGCATGGGCAGGTTGTTAGCGATGCAGCGAGGGCGATGTTGTCCACTTAGATAGACCGTCCGGTCAGGTAATAATATCCTTCAACAAATGGCATCGAAACACCGAGTGGAAAAAGATCCTTTCAGTTGCGATTGATCACGATCAGTTTCATGGGATCGATCTAGGTGGAAATTTGGTCACGTGCATGACACGCATCAATTTGCTTATCAGATTATCTTGCGATCTGGCTCCCGTGCTGACCCATCCAGGGAGTCAAGTAGATCTGTTTGGCCTCCTTCCACACGACTGATTGCGACTGGCAGAAGCATAGTACCCTTCCTAGAGGAGCATAGAAAACGGTGGACCCAAAGTGGTGGTGAAATCACGACAATCAGGCGATTTCTATTCTGTCATCGACCGACACAATTCGCTTTGCCAGCTGTGCTAGCTAGGAGGCGTAATGACTACCAATCCGCCAGTCATAGCAATGAAGCCAGCATCAGCAGCAAATTCGAACGCGTTTGCTGTACAGACATCGAGAGAGTGGGTCCTACCACCCAGGCCGAAGCCAGGGAGAAAAGCCGACTGCGACAATGCACCGACGAAGCGTAAGGCACAAAATAGGGAGGCGCAGAGGGCCTTTCGTGAGAGGAGGGCTGCTCGCGTAGGCGAGCTAGAGCAACAGATCCGTGACATGGAAGCCGCGCACAGGACAGCTCTGGGAGCTATAGAGGTCGACAATGGTCGCTTGAAGCTGGAGAATATCAAGTTGAGGGAAGCTCTAGATGGTCTCATGCGAGAGCTAAACACGATCCGCAGCTTGACTAAGTTATCGGAATCTCCAGGTCACAACATGCAGACGCCAAACCTGACTCCAAACGCTTCTCTACCAATAACGTCTTTTCAGCAAGTGGCAAGTCCAGCTGCGTCACCAGAACGTGAGGTGGTTGCTGAGCTACAGAGTGTCACACCAGGACTCAGCCCATTGCACTTTTCAGGGATTTCACCAAGCTTGCTAGGACAGTCTGTACCATTGAGACGAAAACATAAACAGACAATAAAGGAACCACATACGAACAAGAAACCAAAGTTGTTGTCAAGTTCGAGCCTGGATCCACCAGACATGGACTACGCATTCAGCATAGCTGCTTTCAAACCACCTGCTGGCGAATCTTGTGGCTTTTGTAGCGATGGAACACCATGTCTATGCGCCGAAGCAGCTCAGCAACATGCAATGACGAATGCTGAGGGTGGTGAGCAGGAATTTTGTGGGTCATGTGCGCAGGAGATGCCTTGCCGCTGTGCTGCACTTTCCATGGAATCAGCTTTGCCTGAGATGATCACGGCGGACCTTCAATCAAAGACACCACAACTCGTTGTGCCCGAGGAAGATAATGGACTCTGTACGGGCAATCCTGGTAGTTGTCGACAATGCCAGCTAGACCCCATGTCGACACTGTTCTGCCGCACATTGGCCGAGAGCAATTCCGAGGGCACCGCATCCGCAGTGACTCGACCTGCGGAACTCTTGCGCAATGCGAGCACCTTTTCAACCAGCTCCGCAAGAGACAGCACACCACCGCTCAACACAGAGGTCCAGGGCTTTGTCCCTTGTTCTACCGCATACAAGACCCTCTCGCGGCATGAGAACTTTAAGGAAAGTGATCTAAACAGCATCGTTCGCGGACTCGACGTGGATCGCGCTTCTGGTAGGGGCGTGGCGGTAGGCAGCGTGCGTCATGTACTGCGTATCCTCGACCGTGGTCTTGGACGTGGCTCCTGAATGGTCTTACAGAGATGGCATTGTTCATTAGACTTGTCATTTATCGTTTCAAATGTTTAGCATTCGGCGATAGCTATGGCATCACAAATCAGTAGCATAATTCCCGAACATTTGGGCTCATTACACACGAACCGTTGACGATGATTGACGATTGTGAACAACTGTAGCTATAGAACAATTGTAGCTATAGTTGCATCTGCAGACAGTTCCTTCACTCTCAATCGGCCATGGTCGAACCGGATAAACCGGGAGTAAAGGCTCGGGAAAGCCGTGAATGGTGTCGGGATATGCCGAAGTAAGTGGACGCGAGATGATCGATTCTGATTGGCTCAGTGTAATCGGAAAGCTCGGAAACGGTTACGATTGGGTGCCTCCAGCGGTATCTGCCTCTTTGGCGATCACCATTCAACTTTCGCTCAACCTCAACTCCCTCACGCCCCTCTTTGCCATTTGTAACGAGCTGCTGCAGGGACATACGCAAGAGTTACGTATTGCTTCACGTCTAGTCTTACTCTCTATCTGTGTTCAATACCTTTCCTCACCTGCGACAGTGTCATCAGGTACGATTGGAATCGGATCAGCACGCATCGAAACCATTGTACACAACGTTACACACTCGGCAAGAATTGCCGATATAAGACGTCATGGACAAGATTGAACGTCTGCTGTCACGTCCTGTTGCAAAACCATATAGATCGAAGCATCTGCAAGGTGGACCCAACATCCACCTCAATCCAGGGACTGGCTTCCTCGACTTTTCTCCCAACGATATTGAGAATCCGAAGAATTGGAGCAAGGTCAGGCGATGGTTCATTACCGTGGTCGCCGTTCTTCTCGTGGTCAATGCCACGTTTGCTTCGTCCTCACCTAGTGGGTGTCTGGAAGGTATAGCGGACACGTTCGACGTCTCTGAAGAAGCAGCTGGTCTCGTCATCACGCTATTCCTGCTCGGGTATGTCTTTGGACCCTTGTTCTGGGCACCCTTGTCAGAGTTCTTTGGGAGGAGATGGATCTTTTACATTTCATTCACAGGGTACCTGGCCTTCAACTTTCTTTGTGCCTTTGCTCCTAATTTCGCTGGACTTCTCATTGGCCGTTTCCTGACGGGTACATTTGCAAGCGCTCCACTCAGTAACGCACCTGGTGTGCTGGCAGACATCTGGGGTCCTGTTGAGCGAGGTAATGCCATGGCGGTCTTCAGTATGATGACCTTTATTGGTCCTGCTCTCGGTCCCGTTATTTCAGGATTCCTACAACTCAAGTTGGACTGGCGCTGGAACTTTTACGTACTCTTGTGGCTTGCTGGTGCTACAGAACTCCTCATGTTCACCTTGCCCGAGACCTTGCCCTCGATGATCTTGCTACACAAAGCTCGCAGAATCAGGAAGGCTCAGTACGCTGGCTTCGAAGATGTCAGAGCCCCGGTAGAGGCTACGGATCGAAGTCTCAAGGTCATGTTCAGAGTCGCGCTCACCCGTCCTTGGAAGATCCTGGTCGACCCAATCTCCCTCTTTGTCGCAATTTACCTGAGTGTCGTCTATGCACTTCTCTACATGCTCTTTACCATCTATCCAATTGTCTTCCAGCAGAAGCGTGGTTGGAATGCTGGCGTAGGTCAGCTACCACTGATTGGTGTCATGATTGGTGCTCTGCTCGGCGGTGGCCTCATCTTTCTCATTTCCATTAGAGACAGGAAGAGACTGGAGCAAGGACATCGTGGTCGAGCCGAAGACAGGTTGCCAGTCGCTTGCATTGGTGGCATCGTCTTTGCTATCTCTATGTTCTGGTTCGCGTGGACCAGCGAGTACAACAGTATTCACTGGATCGTGCCGACAATCGCCGGTGTCTTCCTGTCTGCCTCGATCCTACTCATCTTTGTCGCTTTCTTGAACTACTTGACAGATACGTACCTGATGTATGCTGCATCAGCATTGGCAGCAAACACGGTCTGCCGAAGTGCATGCGGTGCTGCCGCTCCACTTTACACACAGTACATGTTCAATGCTCTTGGAGTCGGCGGTGGAGGCAGTCTGATCGGAGGTGTTGCAATTCTGCTTGCACCAATTCCATTCGTGTTTCTATATTACGGTGAACCAATCAGGAAAAGGAGCAAATTTGCACCAACAGACGACAAGCCTGCAGACACCGAGAAAGAAGTCCCAGAGGAACAAAAGGTACGGAGTGACGACGAAGAAAGCACATTACATTCACAGCGCACGGACTCTGCCAGTCGTGGTGAGACACCGTATATTGCTGCTGGCGAAGGTCTAGAAAGAGTCGCTCGACCAGACGATGCACGAAAACATGATGTCGCACAGTTAGATACTCCTTCGAGCGAATTTCTACATGGACGAAAGCCCGACTATCAATCGAATATCGTCAAAAGTCAGGTCTGAAATTATTGTTGCTTGTTTGCACCAAGTCACGAGAATTGAGAGTAGCATAGACGTTGTAAGTACTTTGAGCACACTTGACTTGCGTAGGCATCTGTTGATAGACCAGGGTATCATGTATATCAATCCTTGATTTTATTGTCTCTTGATAGGTGTACAACATCTTTGAGCACAAGTCTCAACAAGTCAGATAGTGACCATTCACATGAACACAATGAAAGTCTGATGAGTTTGTCTAGAAACTCAATCAATTGGATATGTGCAGATGACTTCTTGGCAGTGCTGATTTTGTCCTGGCTAGACGGTTTTCACGCTGCTCTCGATTCAGAAATGATGATTTTCAGGATAGCAGGATAGACCATTACAGTCCTTCTGTAAGGTCGCTGATGGAGTGATTCGGCGAGGAAAAAGTGGTCATTATGGGACTCGAACCCACAGCCTCGGCGTTATTAGCACCACGCGCTAACCAATTGCGCCAAACGACCAGATAGTGCTCGCAACGTATTGTTCGATTATGAATAATTTGTAACGTTGGATAAGGACATAACTTTCACGAAATACCTGTTCAACCTATGTGACGTGATCATGAATGTTTATGGTCGTGGTCCGATTGCGAGACGAATGCAGGCGTCCGAAAACTATCGCAGTACGGCTTTATGCATCTGTGACTAAAAAGTACAGCGATACTCTCGCATTACCGACCACAAAGTTTCCTCTTCGTCCGGACCATTCGAACGCAGAGGTTGCCAAGCGACACATCGAGCTCTATCAATGGCAGAGACAGAGAACACCTCAGGTTGGTAAAGCAGGAGATTCTGCCAGAGAGTTCATCTTGCATGATGGACCGCCATATGCTAATGGCAATTTACATACTGGACATGCCCTGAACAAGATATTGAAGGACATCATTGTCCGCCGCAAAATACTTGAAGGAACCAAGGTCAGGTACGTTCCTGGCTGGGATTGCCATGGGCTACCGATCGAGCTCAAAGCCCTGCAAACTCATCAAGCTGAGCAGAATGTCGAAAGCGCTTTGTCTACCTCGACTAGGATCGGGCCCGAAAAAGTACGTGCAATTGCACAAAGACTAGCCTGTGACACAATCACGACTCAGAATGAACAGTTTCAGAGAATGGCATTGTGCGCTGACTGGGAGAATCCTTACAAGACTATGGAGACGTCATACGAGGTTGCTCAATTGCGGCTATTCTCAAGCATGGTATCGAAAGGGCTCATTACTCGTGCAAAAAAGCCAGTATACTGGTCGCCAAGCTCACGTACTGCCTTGGCTGAGGCAGAGTTGGAATATGTAGACAATCATACGTCACATTCTGTTTATATCGCCTATCAACTCAGTCGACCGTTCCTGAATAAGTCTAATGTTTGCCTTCTGATTTGGACGACGACTCCATGGACGTTGCCTGCAAATCGAGCTATTGCAGTCAACAAAGATATGCAATACTCCCTGCTTTCGTCGAACAATGGTTCAAGGAATTTTGTCGTGGCTACTGAATTGGCGGAAAAGGTGACAGCAATCATTTCCGAGCCAGTTTCAGTCACAAATATTCTTGTGAGAGGTAGTGATCTGATTGGGTTGCAATACAATGACATATTCGAGCCTGATGCCATACAGTCTCGAATGGTTCTGGCAGCTGATTATGTATCTGCTGCGTCAGGAACCGGTCTTGTGCACACTGCGCCTGGCCACGGCCAGGAAGACTACTTGCTTTGTCGCAATCTAGATAATCCAATTTTGCCATTTTCGCCAGTCGATGCAGCCGGCTGCTATACATCCGAAGTCGGTATACCTGAGCTAGTCGGTCTTAACGTTCAAAACGATGGTTCTAAGAAGGTCATCTCGATGTTACAAGAGAATGGTTCTTTGCTTGCCATAGAAAAGTACAAGCACAAGTATCCTTATGACTGGCGTACCAAAAAACCGATCATTGTAAGATCAACTCCACAGTTCTTCGCCAATCTCTCCTCTATCAAAGATACAGCGATTCAAGCAATCGAGAACGTCAGGATGTTACCCGAGTCCGGAAAGAATCGTTTGCGATCCTATGTTACTGATCGCAACGAGTGGTGTATCAGTCGTCAACGAAGCTGGGGAGTTCCAATACCAGCGCTGTATAATGATGCTGGTGACCTTCTACTGAATGAAGAATCAATTGACCATATCATTTCTGTAATACAGGCGAAAGGTACGCAGGCGTGGTTCACCCCCGAGAGTGAAGATGATTTAAGTCAACTATGGGTGCCACCCTCTCACAGAAATGGGAAAAAGTGGATGCGCGGAACAGAGACACTTGATGTATGGTTCGATTCGGGTTGTTCATGGGCAACACTCCAAGACTCCAGAAAAGACGTGGTCGCTGACCTTTACTTGGAAGGCTCTGATCAACATCGTGGTTGGTTCCAGTCATCCTTGTTGACTTCCATTGCTACAAGAGGCATTGCTCCGTACAAGCAGGTCATCACGCATGGATTTGTCCTCGATGACAAAGGACACAAGATGTCCAAGAGTCTCGGCAATGTCATCGATCCATTACTGATCATCAGTGGACGACCTGCTGCAGATCCCGCGCCAATCGACCCTAAGATTACGGACAAGAAACAACGAAAGCAGTTAGAACGACTGGCTCGTGAGGAAGCTTCAGAGATCAAAGCACTTGGAGCAGACACACTTCGACTATGGGTGGCTCAGTCGGACTTCACTAGCGACGTCAGTGTCTCGAATGCAATTTTGTCACATGTGTCAGAATCATTGCGCAAGTTTAGAACAACCTTGCGATACATGATTGGCAATCTGAATGGCTATGACCCAGCCACAAAGTTGCCCACGGATTTCGCATATCGTGCCATTGACAGTTATGCCACGACCATCTCAACTAAATTCAGGCTGGAGAATGAACAATACCACACAACATATTCGTTCAATAAGGCTGTGGCAAGTTTAAATCAATATACAAATGCGCATCTTTCTGCATTTTATTTCGATACACTGAAAGATCGGCTCTATACTGATGCTATCAACAGTCCTTCTAGGTTGTCTGCGCAAAAGACCCTGTACACAATCTTGAAGGACTACATGCTTGTCCTTGCTCCTTTCTGTCCTCTAATCGTTGACGAGGTTTGGAGTCATCTGCAACCACAGCTGACAGGAGGTGCTTTACACATCTATGCTTCAGATTGGCACGAAACACGACTCGTCAATGTTTGTTACGAACAATTGCGATGTTGGGAACCAGTTATGCAATTACGAGACACTGTAAACAAGCAGCTGGAATTGGCTCGTGCTCAGAAACTGATTACTGCTTCATTACAAGCCTCTTTGAGCATTTCAGTATTCGATGCGTTCAATATGCCAATTCCAAATCCCGAACTAGCCAATTTCTTCATCGTGTCAGACGTCAAACTTTGCAGTGGTGCCAAGGAGATTTCTGTTACGGTCGACAGGGCTTCTGGGAATAAGTGTCCACGATGCTGGACATATACTTCACCACAACCAGACAGCCTGTGTGCTCGATGCGAGCAAGTGTTGTCCTGAAAATTCATGTGAAAGTTCAGTTTGACAATACTCAGTTGAATGACTCAATCTTCCTTTCCCTTTCTCGATTGAAAAGCCTCCATCTTGGCAGCTGCGTCATCAATCTTCTTGAATGGCCAACTCCAGGCTGAATTATACAGGAATGGACGCAGATCGAATCTATTGTCGTCGGGAGAATATGCTTCCGCGTGATACGCTGGCGTGAGTGTGGTCGACTTGTGTCGATTAATGCCATACATTCGCCAGAACAACTTGACTTTTGTGGCTACTTGAGTCGGCGACAAGTCATGCCAAACATGAACCAACTTGGAGAACATAGAGTATGGCCCAAGTCGCTCAATCTTGCGCAATCGCCCATAGGTAGATAAATCGGGATACGTCATCCCCATATCTGCTTCGTCAGATTGTACGTAGTTCTCAGTGATTGGTTCTAGTTCAGCTGTAGGCACAGCAGTAATAAATTCTTCCAAAAGCGCAAATCTCGAACCGTCTTTCAGGACGAACGAAGGGTCATGAGACGCATGAAGAATGAATGCTTTGAGATCAGTCTTTGAAATGCCGCCGATAGGATTGATGTCCGCAGAACTACAATCATATTTAGTCAGGTATCCTCGCAGTGTCTCGTCTACGTTGGCTGAGCCAAGAACAAGTAGAGAGCCTTGCCGATTTCGTGTCCATGGCAAAAGTTGTGCCAACAGGTAAGCGAGAACCATTCTTAATCGTGCTTGGATGTTTTGCAAAGCTAGGTTTTCCGGCGGTGAGCCACCTTCGCTGCGGAACCGAGCAGTAAATCCCGTGACTGTCGTGAACAGGTCTCGGAGCGATGTCACTACAGAGTCCATGTTCATGTCGATGTGATACGCGCCCATAGCGCTAGCTAGAGCCTTGGCTCGACTTCTGGTCTCGTTGCTAGAGTTGACGGTTCCCATGAATGTTGTATGGAAGATGACAGTGCTAAGATCTTGCGGAGATGTAAAAGCAAAATCGGCCGGAACCAAAAACTTGACGTCCTTAATGACTTGCTGATTGCCTGCATGATAGGCATTGTAAACCAAATTGCACATGCTATAGACGATCATGGAAGTCGCACAAGAATCGATGCCACCAGATAGTGGGATGAAGAATCCGGCTTGTCTTGAGCGTCTAAGATAGTCCCACAGCCAGCATGCGGGACCTAGAGCGATCTCTTCCTCAGGCGTATGGAATTGAACATCGATGGGCGCTGTCGGTCGTAATGTCAAGTCGTACATGGAGTCTATGCTCGACAGTGAGAAATCAGTCTTGATGCGCTGATACTGAGGTGATCTTGTGGCCTGAACACCTCTTGAAGCAGATATACGATGAGCACGTACTTCCTCAAGGTCGATTGTCGCAGTAACCACTTCAACGTCATTTAGCGAAAACTGAGACCCCATGGCAAGCACTCGACCATTCAGAACGATCATAGCACAGCCATCATAGTACATCCTATCGCCATCACAACCTTGCTGGTTGGCATATATGTATATGCCACCACATTTTTGTAGGGCTTCCTTCATGAGGTCTACTCTCACATTCAACTTTCGTAATTCGTGATGGGAGCCGGAAGAATTTGTCATGACCTCCACACCATTGAGAGACATGTTGATATGCGGAGATTGTGGTGTGAACAGCTCTTCACAAGTCTCGGCACCGATGACCGTGTCTCGTGTGGCTATGATTGCATCCCCAAAAGGAACTTCTGTGATGCCTTGCATGATAGCTGATATGAAGCGTGGCAGGGCATAAGTCTCCACCTGAAATGGCTTGTTCCACGCTGTAAAATAACGCATCTCTCTGTAGTTGCCATCATTCGCAAGAGAGTCCTTCGGCTTGATCAATAGGATCTTCCCATCCAAAGCAATGACTCGGCAATTATACTTTACGTTCCGGTGTATAACAGGCATACCAATGTCGAGCATAATACCATAACATCTCTCATCCTGCAGAATTGAGGCCATCATTTCCCAAGAGTGAAGATATGTGTCGCCCTCCAGAAAGTGATCGAGACAACCATAACCAGTGACTTCCAGCTCTGGTCCAACACGCATCTTTGCTCCACGCTCTTTCGCTAGACATATGGATTCCTTGATACGTTCGCAATTCCCTACAAAATCGAGGGCCCATTGGTTCAGCGAACATGTTGCCAGAATGACAAAATGACCCATGCCCTTTCGAAGTTGGCTATCGATATATCGATGATATGTTCCTATTGATACATATAAGTTTTATCACTGTGTCGATTTAGTATGTATTAGGGTTGAAATATCTAGACCTCACACAATGGTCGTTTGGCGCAATTGGTTAGCGCGTGGTGCTAATAACGCCGAGGCTGTGGGTTCGAGTCCCATAATGACCATATTTTTTCAGTGCACCCGTTTTCTCTATCTTGTTGAGTCCAGCGACGACTGCCGCCGGCGTTTATTTCTCTACAGAGACGATTTACCCTAGAGACTATTCCCAGTGTGATTTATGCTTGTCTCAGCCCTTGGCAAGAGAGAATTGATCGATCGGAGACCTGACGGGGTACTTTTCTGCAAGCGTCTAAGCGATTGTTATCTTCGTTAGTGACAATGCAGGTAGAACGTCATTATACCTCACGTTTCTGTAATCTTAGAAGTGCAGAAAGACGCAGCGTCGTCACGCTATATAAATCTCACATCTCGTAAGAAATGCAATTACCCATGCCCCGCACGCTTCACGGAGGACACTCGTCACTTTCCGCTTCTCTCGACTGCCTGACGTGATTTTCAAAGAGCGCGTAGCTACATGATCGACATCTTGAGCTGTGTTTTTGCTTCCACCAGCCCGCATCACTTGACAGAAATTCCGGCACTCACACTGAAGAACCCGCACGTCACGAAGAGTACAGTCAAACCGGTCACATGGGGTTTTATGCAGATTTCTTCCCCATTCAGTGCTCTTCCAAGGTTGACAGAATTGCCAGGTGTGTATCACAAGGTAGAGGCTCTCTAGTATCACGCCCACCGATGGTATGTCGATCCTAGTTCATCACTGACATTTCCGAATTAGGTACCGCGTGACCCGATTTGACATCATTTCACAAGAAATTTCGTTGTTAGCCGCAGAAACCACGAAGTATGTAGCATCGCATTCTAGTCTTCGTAATTCAAGAATCATCTGCTTGAGTCCTTCTCTGCTCACATTGAACGTACCACATACTGCTTTGTTATGCCGAGAATCGAGTTTGTCCTGATCATTCTTGCAGTGGCCCACTTTTTGTACATATATGTACGGAGAATGGCTGAAGGGAGAGATCTTAAGGAAATGCCAGAAATGGAATATCATCCTGACACTGCAGAAAAACTATGCAGTGCAAAGAAGCAAGGGATTGAGCACACCGCCCTGCGAGCTCTACATGAAGATCATGGTCCGGTGCTAAAGGTTGGTCCAAATCAGTTGTCCTTTTGCCACGAGTCCGCACAATGCGACATTTACAGGAACCGTAGGTTTCTGAAAAAGACAGTGTACGATACACATATCGAACTACCGCTGTTTGACCTCAGAGACCCAATTGTACACGCAAAACGCAGGAAGATTCTGAAGCGGAGCTTCGGGCCGCAGGCTATCGAGACATTCGAACCAGTGGTGCTAGAGCTTCTGCAAGAATGGTTGGTGCGTCTGACGGAGTCCTCTGCGCAGTGTGTTACGCTCGACATGTCGACGTGGATTGACTTTCTAGTAGTAGACGTCCTTGGGCAAGGCACAATCTTTTGCATTGTTACTGATCATGACTGACGTGGCCAGTAAAGTGACCTACAGTACTTCTCATGGCTTGATGAGCCGGCTGGGTTGTTCTACCAGCGAGCCCAACTTCAGGTGCACCATTGCTATTGTGAGAGTGTCAAAGATGCGTTGAGTTAAGCTTACCATCATCAGACTGCCTGGACTGGGCTTCAGCCATGGTATCAGGATATTCAGATGCATTTGAGGGCGCGACGGGTCGGCTACTCGCACCTTTTACAAGGTAGAAAAACTTGTAAAGAGATGGCTGATGATCGGATGAAACACCCAGCTGCTCACTACGATGACCTTATGAGACCATTGATGATGGCATATGAGCAAGGCGAGATAAATCTGAAAGCAGTGTATGCAGATGCCGCCAGTCTCACCTTTGCCGGCTCAGAAACAACTACTTTCACTCTGACCACAGCACTGCTCTATATTTGCTGCACACCGGGTGTACAGGTCAACCTCCACAAAGAGTTGCTGGAATTGTTTGAAGGCGTAGGGGACATTACAGACCTTGTTTTACGTGATAATGCTCCATACTTGAACGCGGTCTTGAAAGAAGCAATGCGGATTTGGCCAGCGGTCCCGGGACCCCTCAAACGCGTATCGGACCGCAACGAGGTCGTTTGTGGTGTGGAAGTTTCAGCTGGGATTGATGTCTGGGCTTCCACTTTTGCGCTCAACAGGAACGAACGATATTGGAGCAAGCCAGGTAATGCTGACAAAAAAGTGGATCAAGGCTTTGAACTGATGGTCAAGATTCCTTCCTTCCTGAACGTTGGCTTGAACCAAATCCTCGGGACAATTTTTCGATGTTTCTGCCATTCAGCACAGGTTCCAGGTCATGTATCGCACAGACGTAGTCACACAATATTGTCTTTGCAATATCTGCTGATTCGCTCAGGTTAGCCTGGACGATTTTGAGAATGACACTTGCTCATCTGATATTTTGTTTTGAATTGCAGAGTACCACATCTTTGGAAGAATATGAAGCTGCCCTGAGAAGTCATTTCACTATGTGTAAGTCGTCTTTGTGGATCAATCTCAAGACAAGAGCGCTTTGAAGTGAAGATGATGGTTAGGTAGCTACAGCTCTGATAAGGAGTATCTCGGCTAGAGGCATTAATTTAGTGCGTTTATAGTCTAGCATGTCCCGCAACAAAACTTCGCAAATCGGTCTCGTGGAAATCTATGTATCGACCATCCTTGAACCACAACAAGCGATCACCGTTCATTTTGGTCTGGTCTATGCCGTGATTCCTTAGCGCGACCTTCTGATGCTTGTGGTTACCAGTAACTTCCATCTGCTGCACAAATCGAATGAATTGAGGAATCGCGTATTGAGGCAGTCTGCGCGTAACGTGCTCAGCAAAAGCATCCAGGTCGAGTTTAGTGGATGAGTCCAACAAGATTGCAGCACATCCGGCTCGGCCATCATGATTTGGAACTTGCACACCATAAACGTTGACCTCCAAGATTCCAAGAAATGCTCCTATTGCTTCAGAAACCTCAGTTGTGGAGACGTTCTCGCCACGCCAACGGAATGTGTCACCCATACGGTCTTGGAAGTAGAGGAATCCGTCCCTGGTCATCATCAAATCACCCATTCTCATATACAAATCTCCTTTCTTGACTACATCAGAAATCATCTTCGAATTCGATGCCTTAGCATTTCCATAATACCCTAGAGGTGTGCTCATGGGAAGAGAGGTATCCACTTGGTACAGGATTTCACCAATTTCTCCAGATTTGCACGGTATACACAAGCCGTTTGCAGCTCGAATTTCCTGCTCAGTCTCAAGATCAACCTTGATGATCACAGTTTTTCCCTTTCCGAGCAGGCTTGAGATTGTACCTGTCTTCCCAACTGCACCAGCACCAAAAGAGTTCTCGTTGTAATGGAAAGCACTACCCACTCCTTCTGTTGAGGAGTAGAACTCTGCGATGATATTGATCCCAAAACGAGCCCTAAAGTTCTCCCACACATCTGGTCGCATGCCATTGCCAAACGCAATCTTGACATGGTGCTCTTTGTCGAGTGGCGACGGGGGTGCTGCCATCAGGTAACGACAAACTTCGCCTACGTATTGAATGTAGGTCGCCCGCGATTCTCTCACTTCTTTCCAGAAAGTCTTGTTCGAAAATCTGTGACCAAGGACAAGAGTAGCACCACTAGCCAGGCAAACGCCAAGTCCAAGGATACAGGCTGTTCCGTGATATATGGGCATACAAGTATAGAAGCGATCATTCTTGGTTAGTCTGAGAAGCTTTGGATATGCATGAGCCCCCACGGAGAACTTGGTCCATGCCACTACCGCGGCCTTTGGCAGACCAGTAGAGCCGGACGTATAGATCAAGGCGGCTGTGCCCGTAGGCTTTTGTCCTGAACGAAGACTATCAGGTGGCTTTGTAGTCACTTGACGAGCGAGAACCAGGGGAGTCAGATCGTCGCTATCACCACAACTACTTGACTCCCGACAACAGATTGCTCGGATACCCAGCGCTTCAAGATCCTTGCTAACTGTTGCTACCTTGCTTTCAACCTCCTCATCGTAAAATAGGGCCTTCGCAGTCGATACCTTGATACAATGTAGCAACGAAACATCTGCAAGATTGTAGTTGATCAGTGCGGGAATCGCTCCAATTGCCCAGAGTCCTATTATAGCAAAGATGTATCCGGGCTTGTTGGTAAAATTTAGAGCTACAAGCTCACCTCTCTGGATGCCTAATTTCAGGAAGTAGTTTGCTCTCTGCAGGATTTCCTGCATAGCCCCAGCATACGTATACTGACAATTCTCATACATCAAAAAGATGTCATTAGGTCGTGCTTGAAAGTGTTCTTCGATGTAATAAAAGCTGTTGAAGCGATCTGTAGATTCCAATTTTTTCATTCTACTTCATTAGTACGTACTTCCGACGAGTTTCGGGGACATTACTGTCTAGTACTATGCAACAACGTCGTGATATTGTGAATATCATGACTGACAAAGTGTTTGGCATCGAGGTAAGCCAGCCCCAAAGCACCTATAGCAGCTTTGCCAGACAACGATAGGATCTTGTCCATCGAGCGGGGCCAAGACACGAGTCGCCGAGGATTGAGTAAATGTATGCAATCAAGTAAGGAATTTTGTTGTTGCATTTGAATACATTCTACATTTGATGCTTGCAAGGTCGCGTCGGACAACACAGCTTGGTTGACCGGCTCCACATATATGCGGGGTCTGCTCGGTCCGATCCGAACTGAGATTTGAACAGATGAAACACGGTAGAGCAGCTCTGGTAAGCGTCAACTTTGCTGGACTGGTTGGTATTCCAATTTTGTAGCTGATGTAATCAGGAGCTATCTTTAGCCTGGGGAAAAAGTACGCGTTTCAAGAAGGGCCAAGGTTGAGCATTGCGCCCAAAGAAGGAATATTGAGTGCTTGGCGCAAGGTCGCCTGGGGAGTCATGGCAGGCATCTACGAATCTGATGTCATCTACATCCACAGGACTTCTGCTTAGATGACGCCACTATGTCAGCTGTTCCGGTGTTCTGCGATGCGGGCTTGAACGAGATTCGACTGTGGCACGATCAAAGCAGATCTCACATGCGTGTTTGTTTGCAGTCTGACGCAGTTCATCATCATCATCATCACATCTCTCAATTGAAACAGAAGTGACCAAGGTCGCTTTTCACCTTTCGATGGAGACCTTGTTCGCCCTCTCCCCTCCTAAAGTCTCGAACCTAATTTTTCACTCAAAGACAGATGCGCAACACAACATGCATCATCGGCTAAAGCTGAAGTGTTGTCGATAGTAAAAGACAACATCTTAGCGGCGCGCTATGTCTTTTGCAGCATTCGCGACACCATTTGGTCGTTACTATATGTACAGTGAAGCTGAGCAGACTCAAGTGCCTTCCAGGATAGAATCCTCGATTCGACAATACTGCCGAATGGCTATCATCCTCGAGAATCGTCCAAAGAGGAGCTTCTCCGAACGCTGATCAATTCTGGGAGACATCAGAAGCCTGTCATTTACAATAAGTCTCGAACCCCAAATTTTATGCCGATATACATGCAGTGGACTGACTATACATTTATCAGTATTCTCTGCGTGAGTGAGACACCCTGGCAGTACGGCTCTCAACAGAATTGTCCTGATGAAAGCCCACTACCAAAAGTTCTTCTTGAGGGATTCGACAAACTGTTCTCAATCGAGCATGAGTAGAATGCCACCTAAATTGTTCTCGAGGGTCGCTTGATCGAGCCAGTACGTGAGCACATAGAGTCTAAGCATACTTTCGTTGACAGAAGAGATGATTGATACATTCAAAGTTGAACATCAAGTAGATTTACATTACATAGGTAATTTTGTCATTGTCGAGGACGTCATCAAAGCGCTGGCTCACGATCGTGCCTGTTTCTGTACTTCTTCGCAGATCATCGTTCCCATTTCAAATTTCGTACTTGTCAAGGCCTTCGTGAGTGTAGAGCTTGTTGGCCTTGGAAAGACTGGATGAACCAGGAGTTGAATCTTCTCCGGCTCGAGGACAAATTGTAACAAGACTGAGTTTGAGTTTGAGAAAATGCCCGTTGTTCTCTTGGCGGACCGCTATTCGATTTTGATAGTGTTGAATGTTCGGCCAATCATGACGAATATCCTTTACTTTTTGCCATGCGGATCTCGAACGCCAAGGGTCAGGCATACCACCATCCTAGGTACACGAGACGATCAGGATGTCTTGCGTTTTGCCATATAGGCGTGTGTCGCGATTCGATACCTTCAAAGTAGGTCTGACGACGGTATTCAAAATGTGCTACACTCAGGATTTCTTCTTTCGCCACAAAGCGTGCTTCACGACCTGCGATAGTTTCAATGAAATGCCATAGTCCGTTGACCATACGCGCACCGTCCTCTTTTTGCGAGGTATGTGGCGAGAGTCGTATGTACCGCGCTTTCAGAAATCGGCTATGGAATGACCAGGAAGCATAACGGACGACTTTTAAACGGATCGGCTGCTGTGCTCCAAGGCACCTCAGAATGGTGCTAGCATGACTAGAGTGATTTGTGATCTGGCGCTAGGCTGTGCAAATTGCAGATCAGCGAAAGTGATTCGTGAGCTGAGAGGAAAGCCGTCCTTTTCGCCAAGGAATAGTTCGAATTCTGGAACATCATAGTTTTGTAGCATATCGAGTTACTTCCGAGCGACCAAGTGTCGAGTTTGATACTGCTCAAGTAGTGAGGCATATGAAAGACCATTTGCTCCAAGGCTGAATTGTCCCTCATAAGAACAATCAAAGGACGCTCAATGACTTGGAAATTTGAAACTACACAGGGTACAAAGCATGAGTCTTACAATCTCGTTACAAAACCGTCGTTGACAGTTTAACATAATGAATACATGTGAGAAGAATGGCAGAGAATGTCGCATTTGGCCCAAAGTTTTCACAAGTGAGAAGAAATGACCTCCAACATCTAAATGATCTACATGAAGGTTTTCAGAAGACTTTACAACTCACCATCTTTGCATTCAAAAGACTATATCTAGCCATATTAAGCATGTAAGATTCTCTGAATCCTGTCAAAGTATCCTGCCAGAAGTTTTTACGCCATCTGAGACATGTATCGAGAAACTACAAAGCAAGTTCTGAATCCTAGAACATACATAGAAACATGCCACATATGCTGCTAGCAGCTGCACAGAAGGTTAAAAATCACTATCACGAATAGCTATAAGTTCCGTTAGCATGCTAGAACTATGACAAAATCAGTGCCTTAAGGCTGAAGTTGACTCATAGTTGTGTAAACATTGTTAATTGTGCGCATTCTCAAGCACTTTTGTAGCCGACTGCAGATGACTTTGGATCCGGACATGGGAAGCACGGAATCACGTGAAATGCCTCAAATAAAAAGCAATTTATCTCTACATATCAGTTCAGAGAGAGACCTGTGCAACGAGAGCTCCTGTAGTCTGGTATTGCCAAACACCACACTTTCTGTGTCAAAATCCGTCTTTCTAAGCTCTAATTCTCCTCGTCTGAGAAGCCTTTAATTTTAGTTCAAATGCTGTTCTCATCACCTGAGATTTTTCCCGCTCTCTGACGCCAAATTCCATTCAAGGTCTTTATCGTCGGTGTATGAGAAAATTCTTCTCTTCGTATCTGGCTGACCAAGTAGCATTACGCCAATGGTCTCAAGTAAAGCGCCTCCGAAGGCCAGCAAGCCAGACGGCCGAAAAGCTCCTGTAAAATAATTGTTCCATGTTCTCGGCTGTTGGAGCAATAGAATACTTGCCATGTGCACAGCTAACGACATGCTCAGAAGCTTGTCTAGATACTGTCGGTGGCCGTGTAAGTCTTTCAGTATCTTGATAGCGGTTCCAATACAACCAACCATCCCCACAAAGAAGGCAGGGTCCTTCAGACTGTTGGTCCCGGCTTGTGCCGTTAACCAGCCTGCAGCCATTGTGAAGAGGACCAATAGAATGTAAGTAATGGTGGCCTTGGTGAGAGAGATCTTTCGACTTGAAATGTGCAATCGATCTGTTTCCTCAAACCGTAATCGGTGAACGATACCGCCCTCGATATTAGCTAGTCGGATAGCTTTCGTTCGCTTTACTCTTCCTCCGCATTCGAGTCTGTCAGCTATTTGCCCAAGAGCAATGGCATAGGTCTTCCATGGGTCCGGTCCTGTGCTCGTTGTCGTCCCAGCAACTGGTCCGGAGTGCGGTCTCCTGTGCAATAATGCCCTGCTTTTCTTCTGACCTCGTGGCCTCATCGGCGTTATGCAGAGAGAAATTGACGTCTTAGGACAGGCTAGTCGGCAAGCAAGAGAATGCAAACTTTTGCAGTGCATGAGAATCAGGGATATTCATGCGTCAAGTGCAGGCTCTACATTATCAAGGACGATAGCTCGATGACGTCTTACCAGCTGAGCTGTCAGATCAACGTGTCCTGCTTGCATAGACAATCTATCGCTCAGCAGACCATGCAAGATATAGTGCATCGTGGCCAGGGCTGACTGATCACGAGAAGTAACAGTGCTGGTAGGCTCAGCTCACATTTCAGGTTGTCTGTGTGCTTGCAAGTACGGATTGAAAAGACGATAAAGAATGTGTGAGTAGCGACTATCGCGCTACATAGATGCCGAAATACGTCTACGTTCTACGCCGGCATGTCTTGTCAGTGCCTAGAAATGTTTGGGTCTGCTCCTTAGAAAGTGTTATGAGCTGTTTGCACGTTGTAGGCGCAGTCTTTCTTTTGTACTTTGAAGCAAAAGCTGATCTCCGGTATCATCACAGCTGCATGAATTGCAATGCTCCCTTCACCAAAGGAAATCTTACACATGACCGAGGGCTGGCTGATGCGTACACAGTCAATCGTTCTTGTACTGGAGACTATTGGAAGCTACACAGTGAAGATAGTTGAGATATCCGCACAGGAGCTAAGCTATACATCGATGCATATGGTTATTAGTGCTGCCGGAGCGGTCTGCAGAGATCTGTTTACGGGTAGCTTATCATTACCTGGACGATTTGTAGCGCCGGCCAGAGAGGAAGAACTTTTCAAACTCGAAGCGATTCTCAAACAATTTTTCTTGTTGTTGCAAGAGATCAGTCATGGGAACTTCACACCTGGTGCCAGCGATATCTCCGAAGGAACTCTTTACCGAGCAAAACTAGCTGATCTCATCTGCACTATCAATCGCCGGATGTACGATACCAGGAAGTGGCTCTATGATCAAGGCTCTCTTACCTTTGATGCCGACCACAGGATACGATCTGCATATGCTTTCATGATTATGTTACAAGATCATAATATCTACGAGCAGATTAATGCGGAGCACATTGACAATACAATCTCAATACTGGAAACATACGATAGCCTGTTCATGGAAAAGTCCGTTTCGTCCGACCGTGCTCAGTCGGCTCTACTACAAATTGTTGGAGATCGTGAGCTCACTCTAATCTGCTGGGTTGACGATCGAGCGACTGCAAACCTTATCGAAAGAATCCGAGAAATACGTCTGTCTGGTCCGTATGCTCAAGTTCCACACAAGGAAATTCACAACTAAGGTCACAAGTGTGGCAGCCAACTTGCTTGGAGAGGCCAGGTCTCGACGACGGGATAACGAGAAGCCCCCAATATAATGTACTGAACAGATCAGCTTCCAACGATTACGATATCCTTGGAGCTCGTTACCCGTTGTGCTCAATATATTCGAGTCAAGAAAGACCGAAAATTAGACGGCTACCAATCAAAAGTATGATGTCTTTTGGGCAGGGGACTGCGCTTGGCTCGTAGAAGGAGTCTGTTTTATCGTTATTCCGAGATCGCTGTCGTGGTGGCCAGAATGAAGTCTGCGCAGAAGGTCAAGTAGCATGTCTCGCGTTTGTACTGCCACGAAGAAACGAGAGAGAAGCCTTGCTACGCGCCTCCACCATCAATGATGTATTTTTCGAAAACACAACAGCTGCTGAAACAGGCACAATGGCTCCACATTGGGCTTGTATGAGCTGATCAATCTTGGTGCAGGCTGCCGCAATTCAATCTAGAATCAGTAGTACTTATAAGATAGATTGCAACATGGTCATCTATATTGGATGTACCATTCCATTTCCTTGGTTTATCTGTACTGGATAACAGAGACTTATTTTCGCAAGCTGGCTTCTCATGGAAACTGCACAGTTCCCACAGGCGAAGCTCCGGTTCGGACTCGAGTTGTCCACGGCCAGAAAAGAAACGCAATGAACAGAAATCAATTGTGAGCCTAATGCTGGCAAATTGATCAATATTCAACGAACTTTCTCACGGCACGCCAGACCATTCCAGTCATGTCTGACATCTCTTTCTCAATTTCTGCGGTGTAAGCATCTGCACCCTCGATCGTATTACAAAACAGCGCCGTTTCCAGCGTCCAGCAATCACTAAGTGGGTCCATGACAGGACCTGCATGATTGAAGTCCACCAAACATGGTCCACGCGGCGTCATTATCACATTTCGCGGTTCCAAATCGCCATGCCGCATACCATACGCAAGTAGTGTCAACCAGCAGTGTCGATGCTTCTTGATAAAATTCTTGGCCGACTCGACATGGCTAAGTTCTTCAAAGCGATCCAATGTTCGTCCTTCCACCATCTCTAGTGCAATGCACTTGAGATCCGTGCCATCAAGCTCGAACTCTCCATAGTAATAAGGAATCAAGCACCCTTGTTCCGCCTGTAATCTGGTATATGCTTGACTTTCCCTAGTCATCGCATCCTCGTTTTGTACTTTCAAGATAAATGGCGGATTTGGCGGAGTGCTTGGTCTTGAGCTAGTGTCTACTAGCTTGTCAGATACCAGCGTGCACCGCAAGACCTGTGTCTCGCTGGACGATGCCAGTACCTGTTCTACTACAACCGCGGCTTTGGGAGATTGGTGTAAGGCCTCCACAAGGCTGCTGGCATGCTTACGAGGATTATCTGCCTGTTTCCTTCCCTCTGAAGGATAATCACTGGTGAAGCTACTGACTGCAGACTGTACGCTACTAGTCGGACCTCGCGAAGTAGTTGAATCGGAGAAAACAGAGCTTGAGAGTTTGTCGCTGGGAGGTATTCCAGCGACCACCTCCTCGGAGAAAGTGTTCTCGTGTATAAGTGATTTGATTTTGCCAGATCCCCAAAAGGTACCTGGCGACAAGGTCCTGTCAAAAGTGGGTCTTCTTGTGCTCTTCAGGATCAGAAGGTGGCCAGCTTCAATCTTCGCGCCTCGTAGTCTGGTAGAAGCCTGCAGATTCGCTTGATTTTTACCTGACCTTTTTTCAGGCGCCGGAGCAGCACGTTCAGAGTCTGCTACACAAAGCTGTCGAATATGGTCTCTCAATACTGCAATATCAGAGAACTCGCTCGTAGACGTCCGTAAAGACTGCTCCCGCTTGTTGCTCGCAAGCCACATACCAAAGAGCACAATTTGCTTCACCACCGTTCGACCTCCTTGCAAGAATTTGAAGCCTGTTCCGCATTGCTGCAATAAGATAATGTTCTCGTAGTCGGTGAGCGCAATGAAGTCAGCACCAGTCTCGAAATACTTCCGAATTTGTCGGGACATACGCTTCCAAGCGGTGCTGACAAAAAAACCTGGCGACACACTCAAAGCCCCAGTGTATTTGACCTCAACGATGAAGCGTGGATATATTATGAAAGGGTCCAGCACAACTTGAAGTCGCACCCAGTCTGGAACTGCGTGTAAGGAAGCATTCTTTACGCCGAGAAATTTCTGCTGTGTGTCTATGTACATTGAGGCAGTCAAAGGAACGTGGTAAGCAGCATCGTGAATATAGCTCACTGGCTCTAGACAATACCGAAGGAAGAAATTACTTGTATCAGCCTCCGAAAATGCCATACTCTGTCGGCCATACGACGGAAGGTTCATCTCAATGGCACCGAGGCTTGTTACTTGAGAGGAAAGCCAAACTGTGAATTCTTCTTCCATACTTTCCAGCAAAGCTGAGCGGATAGGGTCGAAATGGCTGTTGTTGCTGCTAGATTCATGAGTTCTGTGACGATCCGTGACTGGGTAAATCTTTGGCAAAGCATCAGCGAGAAAGTCCCAAGCACGAATTGGACGAGTTGCTGCCATCGTCAAAAGATGTAAAGGTCTGTGATTGTATATGATCATCACTCGTTGATGGCTGCGCAGTCGACGTGCGAGCTTCATATGCAACTGCAAGGAAATTAAATCAGACAGAAAGGACAGCATACTTGTGTAGAAGTGGCTGAAGGCTTCGATCGATGCGAGTTTAAGTTATTCAGAAGATCTTAGGGTTAGGGTTAGGGTTAGGGTTAGGGTTAGGGTTAGGGTTA